>WNWK01026797.1:0-26985 GCA_009830355.1 Cherax destructor | reverse complement strand
GGACGTAATGTTTATAACAAGTGGACGTAATGTTTATAACAAGTGGACGTAATGTTAATAACAAGTGGACGTAATGTTTATGACAAGTGGGACGTAATGTTATAACAAGTGGGACGTAATGTTTATAACAAGTGGACGTAATGTTTATAACAAGTGGGACGTAATGTTTATGACAAGAGGACGTAATGTTTATAACAAGTGGACTAATGTTTATGACAAGAGGACGTAATGTTTATGACAAGTGGACGTAATGTTTATGACAAGGGGACCTAATGTTTATAACAAGTGGGACGTAATGTTTATAAAAAGTGGACGTAATGTTTATAACAAGTGGGACGAAAGTTTATAACAAGTGGACGAATGTTTATAACAAGTGGACGTAATGTTTATAACAAGTGGGACGTAATGTTTATGACAAGTGGGACGAATGTTTATGACAAGTGGACGTAATGTTTATACAAGTGGACGTAATGTTTATGACAGATAGTGGACGTAATGTTTATAACAAGTGGACGTAATGTTTATGACAAGTGGGACGTAATGTTTATAACAAGTGGGACGTAATGTTTATAACAAGTGGACGTAATGTTTAGAATCAAATGGGACGTAATGTTTATAACAAGTGGACAGTAATGTTTTATAACAAGTGGGACTGTAATGTTTATGACAAGTGGGACGTAATGTTTATAATAAGTGGACGTAATGTTTATAACAAGTTGGACGTAATGTTTATAACAAATGGGACGAATGTTTATAAATACTAAGTTTATACAAGGGACGTAATGATTATAACAAGTGGGACGTAATGTTTATGACAAGTGGACGTAATGTTTATAACAAGTGGGACGTAATATTTATAACAAGTGGGACGTAATGTTTATAACAAGTGGGACGTAATGTTTATGACAAGCTAGGAGGTAATGTTTATGACAAGTAGGACGTAAGGTTTATGACAATAGGGACGTAAAGTTTATGACAAGTGGGACGTAATGTTTATGACAAGTGGGACGTAATGTTTATAACAAGTGGGACGTAATGTTTATGACAAGTGGGACGTAATGTTTATAACAAGTGAGACGTAATGTTTATAACAAGTGGGAAGTAATGTTTATAACAAGTGGGACGTAATGGTTATAACAAGTGGGACGTAATGTTTATAACAAGTGGACGTAATGTTTATAACAAGTGGACGTAATGTTTATAACAAGTGGGACGTAATGTTTATAACAAGTGGACGTAATGTTTAACAAGTTGGACGTAATGTTTATGACAAGTGGGACGTAATGTTTATAACAAGTGGGACGTAATGTTTATAACAAGTGGGACGTAATGTTTATAAAAAGTGGACGTAATGTTTATAACAAGTGGGACGTAATGTTTATAACAAATGGGACGTAATGTTTATAACAAATGGGACGTAATGTTTATAAGAAGTGGGACGTAATGTTTATGACAAGTGGGACGTAATGTTTATGAGAAGTGGGACGTAATGTTTATAACAAGAGGGACGTAATGTTTATAACAAGTGGGACGTAATGTTTATGACAAGTGGGACGTAATGTTTATAACAAGTGGGACGTAATGTTTATAACAAATGGGACGTAATGTTTATAACAAGTGGGACGTAATGTTTATGACAAGTGGGACGTAATGTTTATAACAAGTGGGACGTAATGTTTATAACAAGTGGGACGTAATGTTTATGACAAGTGGGACGTAATGTTTATAACAAGTGGGACGTAATGTTTATAACAAGTGGGACGTAATGTTTATGACAAGTGGGACGTAATGTTTATAACAAGTGGGACGTAGTGTTTTTAACAAGTGGGACGTGATGTATATAACAAGTGGGACGTAATGTTTAGACAAGTTGGACGTAATGTTTATGACAAGTGGGACGTAATGTTTATAACAAGTGGGACGTAATGTTTATAACAAGTGGGACGTAATGCTTATAACAAGTGGGACGTAATGTTTATAACAAGTGGGACGTAATGTTTATAAAAAATGGGACGTAATGTTTATAACAAGTGTGACGTAATGTTTATAACAAGTGGGACGTAATGTTTATATCAAGTGGGACGTAATGTTTATAACAAGAAGCACGTAATGTTTATAACAAGTGGGACGTAATGTTTATGACAAGTGGGACGTAATGTTTATAACAAGTGGGACGTAATGTTTATAACAAGTGGGATGTAATGTTTATAACAAGAGGGACGTAATGTTTATACCAAGTGGGACGTAATGTTTATGACAAGTGGGACGTAATGTTATGACAAATGGGACTAATGTATATAACAATGGGACTTTTAAAAAGGATGTTTATAACAAGTGGGACGTTATGTTTATAACAAGTGGGACGTAATGTTTATGACAAATGGGACGTAATGTTTATAACAAGTGGGACGTAATGTTTATAACAAGTGGGACGTAATGTTTATAACAAGTGGGACGTAATGTTTAGACAAGTTGGACGTAATGTTTATGACAAGTGGGACGTAATGTTTATAACAAGTGGGACGTAATGTTTATAACAAGTGGGACGTAATGTTTATAACAAGTGGGACGTAATGTTTATAACAAGTGGGACGTAATGTTTTTAACAAATGGGACGTAATGTTTATAAGAAGTGGGACGTAATGTTTATAACAAGTGGGACGTAATGTTGATGACAAGTGGGACGTAATGTTTATAACAAGAAGGACGTAATGTTTATAACAAGTGGGACGTAATGTTTATGACAAGTGGGACGTAATGTTTATGACAAGTGGGACGTAATGTTTATAACAAGTGGGACGTAATGTTTATAACAAGAGGGACGTAATGTTTATAACAAGTGGGATGTAATGTTTATTACAAGTGGGACGTAATGTTTATAACAAGTGGGACGTAATGTTTATAACAAGTGGGACGTAATGTTTATGACAAGTGTGGAGGATGGGCTCCAACAATAACGTGGACTGTATGTTACTTATCTTCTTGATGAATCCAAGATGTCGCAGCCACCACCAACACCTTCTCAGGGGATCCATATATTGCCACACTCTCCACAGGGCTGTATGGAAAAAATATCACATATGAGTACATAATTATTGCTCCAAAAGGAGCGTATGTCCATATTTCAGTCTTAGATGGACTGAAAGGCGTTTTACTCACTGTTTTGGACTAAAAAGTCCAAGCATAACCGCCGTCGTGGGTAAAAATTTGAAGGTTCTTGAATACAAGAACTGCGCAGTTCCCTGTCTTGACAAGAACATCCAATTCTTACCTTGCTCGTATAACTTTGAGCGATGGTGTTGGCTCCACCATATACGGCGGAAATGCTGTCTTGATTGTAGAATGCCGCTGAAGAATCACCGTCTTGTTTCGATGGAGTTCACTTGCGATTGTCTCTACGTTTCTCCTTTTGCAGTCTGAAGCTGCGCACACTTCTGAATATACTGCAATGTTGATGTTAATCACTAAACGCGCTGGAACAGAGTTCTTATCTTATTTCCCGACGTTAGTGGAGATTAAATGATATAACGGACGCGAACGAGTAATGTCTTTGTTGATTTACATCGCCTCGCGCCGCATGACGACTAGAGTCGTATGACCCGTTCTTGCGGTGGCCAAATTCAATCTGACCGCTCGTGCTGCCTTTTGCAGCCTCGTGCAACCATGTGGTGCCACGAGGTGCCTCGTGTTGCTGTGGTCAGCACAATTCTTGACACACTGTTGACAGTACATCTGGCATGAATTAAATTGTTTATGCAGCCAGACGCGCCTCCTCTGGCCCTTTCCTAAGGGTGGAAAGGGTTGAGGGCCCTTACCAAGGGTAGTAAGGGCGCATACCCCCCTCCTTTGGAGAATTTTCTCCACACTGGGGGGCAGCGAGAAATTCACTTAAAGTGAACTACTCATCACTTAACATTAATTTGATTTTCTCACTCGCCATCACTGCTGCTTGTCTTTTCTGAACAGCTTCAGTCTGTGTGGTTTCTGGAGAATCACTAATTTTATTTTTGTTTTCAACACTGTGTAATTCTAACGGCACTAATTTATCTATGGTCCGCTTATTCACTACACCTTTGCTCAAAACATCAACTGTCCTGATGATTCCATTAGTATCAGGATATATGGTCACAATTTTTCCAAGAGGCCATTGGGACCTCGGACCATCATTGTTAATAATCACTATGTCACCAGGTCTTAAGGACTTATAATTTTCTGGAACACCAGCTCCATAGAAATGTTCTCTCAAGGAGGTGAGATAGTCTTCTCGCCAAATTTTCTCCCAGCGTTCAATCACTTTATTAAGGTGTTTGAATTTACGTCTGAGTTGTTCAGGTTCGAAATAAGTAGGATCCTCTATGATTTCTTTATCATTCATGGGAGGAACAAGTTCGAGCCTTCTGCCATGTAGTAAATGAGATGGACTTAACACTTCTAAATTGTCCAGATCATCGGTAACATATGTTAAAGGTCTGTTGTTGACTCTATTTTCTATTTCAGTTACGACTGTACGAAATTCTTCTAAGTCGATTCTCTGACGATGAAGAGTCTTCCTTAAACAACGTTTCACAATGCCTATCATTCTTTCATAAAATCCGCCGTGCCATGGGGATTTAGGAGGAATGAATCTCCAACGACAATTTCGTTGATTCAGCATCTGTTGTACTTCAGGCTGCTCAAAAATCTTGTTTATGTAAGCAGCACCAGCAACAAAATTCGTTGCATTGTCAGCCTGGGACATGCCCTTCTGGCTGCAAACCTTCTAAATAATTTGATAAAGGTTTCAGCAGACATATCAGTGGCTACTTCTAGATGTACTGCTCTAGTTGTAGCACAGGTGAACAAACAGATGTACACCTTGATAGGAACTTTGTCCACTGTCTTAGTTAAAATTATTGGTCCAGTGTAATCTACACCTGTCACCTCAAATGGAGTGACATGACATACTCTTTCAGAAGGGTATGGAGGTGGACCTGGATACTGACATACTCTCATATCATAATGACGACAAGTAATACAGTCTCTGATTTGTTTCTTCACATTTTGTCGACCTTGAGGTATCCAGTAGGATTGACGTATATGACAAAGAGTGTCAGCTACACCACCATGTAACACGTTACTGTGGGCATTCTGAATAATCAGTCTTGTTAGCCAATGATTCTTGGGGATCAATACTGGATGTATTGTTTCCTTAGGTAGTGAAGAATTATGAATTCTTCCTCGACATCTTATAATTTTTTCTGAGTCGAGATAAAGTCCTAAAGAATTAATCATATCAGGTTTCTTTGGTGATTTATCCTGAGTTTCCAGAAATTTATACTCTGTAGAAAAAACATCTTTCTGTATTAACTTTATCCAGTATTTAATGGGTTCAAGTAATTCATAATTAGGTTTTATCCCTTTAATGAATTTAAAGACAAGAGCTGTAACTCTTAAGAGTTTACCCAAAGATGAGTATTTAGATCCATCAATGACTATTTCTTTTGTGTCTGCAGTATTTAAACAGATTATTTCTGCTGTGTTCAAACAGACTGTTTCTTCTGGCATAATGTAAGCTTTTTGCTGTGGCCAGTTATTTTCACTAGAGAGCCAGTTAGGTCCGTGGAGCCATAATTTATTATCCACAAAGTTCTTGAGTGGGACACCACGTGACAACATGTCAGCTGGATTCTCTTGTGTAGAGACGTGGAGAAAGACATAGTCTCTCTGCATCTCTCTTATTTCTGCTACTCTATTCTGTACATAGACCAACTTACTCTTATTATTTCTTAACCACTGGAAAACTGCTTCATTGTCACTCCAGATCACAGTTTTTTCAATAGTGAGATGATCAAGTACTTTGTTGAGATAGACAGCTAATTTTGTACCTACATAGAGTGCTGTCAGTTCCAATTGTGGTACTGTTCTGACCTTCAAGGGTGCAACCCTGTCCTTTGAAGTAATTAAAGTACTTCCTTCAGCGTTACTCATGTAAGCTACAGCGCCATAACCTCTGGTTGACGCATCACAGAACACATGTAATGTGTACTTGTTTCCCTCTTGACCTATTTGTCTGGGAAATTTAATTTGATGAAGATGTTTAAAGTCCTTGGACATTTCATCCCATTCTTGACTCATTTCTTGAGGCAAGTTCTCATCCCAACCTATTTTGAGCTTCCATGCTTCTTGAACAAGCATTTTACCTTTTATGGTAATTGGTGAGACGAGTCCTAAAGGATCAAAACATTGTGATACCTCTGACAGTAAACTACGTTTAGTGAGTGTACTGCTTGATTTATTGTTTATCCTTTTGAGGCTCAAAGTGTCTTCCTGTGTGTTCCAATTAAGTCCAAGCATGTTGTTGCATTCAGGAATTTCAGCTTCAGGGAAATCTTCTTTGATAAGTTCCCTTAATTGATTGGAATTAGTATTCCACATCCTTAGAGGCATATTTGCTTCTTCCATCTCCTTGTTAGCTTCTCTATATAAGGATTTCAAATCCTCCTCTTTATTCACAGTACCTTGAAGATTGTCCACATAGAAACTTTTCTTTAAGATTTCTTTGAAGGAACTTTCAGATTTCTTCAAATGTGTATTAAGAGTAGCTTCTAGTAAGAATGGAGAGGATGTTGCACCAAATAATACTGACTTGAAACGATAAGTTTTCACAGGACTTTGAGGATCATGTGGATTTTCTGGCCACAAGAATCGAGTGTAATCTCTATCTATTTCTTGTAGTCCTACTCTTAAGAAAGCTTTGGAAATAACAGCCGTGTAGGCATATGGATTTGTGCGAAATTTCATAAGCACGTCTCCAAGCTTCTCAGTTAGTGAGGGTCCGGTCATCAGACAGTCATTAAGGCTTGCTACATCTTTATTTGCACGTGCGCTGCAATTGTATACAACACGTAGTGGAGTGGTTTCAGAATTTTTCCTGACTCCGTGGTGCGGTAGATAATGAGCATCTGTCTTCAACTTATCTTCGACTATTTCCTCAATGAATTTATTGTCTAACTGTTCTTGTATGATATTATCATAGACAGTCAGCAGCTCTGGAGTCTTCCTGAGCTCATGTATTTGTGCTTTCATTTGTACAAAAGCCATGCGATAATTGCTAGGTAGATGTGGTGGATTTAATTTCCATGGTAACCTAACCCAATACTGTCCATCTTCATATTTGACAGTGTCCAAATATTGGTTATAAGTCTCAGACTCCTGTGGGCTTGGTTTATTTACATCTATACCTATCGCATCTAAATCCCACAACTTATCAACTGGTTCATTCATTTCTTCCAGTAATGATACTTTTTGTTGTGGTACATGATCAGCAGTTATTCTTGTAACTAGTACATTTTCTACTGAATCAATTTCAGCTTCTTTCCCGCTTTGAGAGGGAATTGGACCACATATCATATGGCCTCCAGCTGTTTTCAGCAAGTGAACATCATGTTTACTTACTATATTTTCCACAAAACAGTGATAATAATCACTTCCAATGATTAAATCAATTGGACTAATTGTGTCCGTCTGTATGTCAGGACAGGCTAACTTGACCTTGGCCGCCTTCAGTGCTGCAACTGTATCTCTTATTCCCCGGATCTGCACTGACTTAGGCAAATCATCGACTACCACAGCTTCTACTGTCTTTTTCCTGTTTCCTAGACCAACAGTGAATCTGGCTAGGTCATATTTCTGCTTACCAGAACTTTGGAAAAATCCAGCTATTTCTAACTGTATTTTGGCATGGGGTTGTTTATTCAGTTTTGCAACACTGTTCGTCTTATGAAAGACCTTTGTGATCCTTGATCAAATAATGTTAGCACATTGGTTTTGTGTAATTTATGTGATAACTCTACTCGAGCTATTGGGAGAGCAGTCGATTTAGACTTATCTCTCACATTTAATGCTGCTGTTTGTTGACTTCCTGACTCTGTGGAAGTCGGTTGTTCAGCATAAGTGCTTGGGCATAATGCTGTATGATGCATTCCCTTGCATTTAAAACACTTCTTCAGTGAGCATTTACCTCCCTTGTGTTCACCTAAACACGTTGTTTCCGTGCCTCCATTATTGTGTATTGAATGCAATACTGTGCCCAATGTGTTCCATCACAAAGTACACATTTTGGAGTACGTTTATGTGTGACAGTCTGTTTACTGTCTGTTGTGTTCACAGCTTGATAAGTGCCTACATGGGATTTCCCATTATGTGGTTTAGTGGGAGTAGGTACACTCTTTTTGTACTGAGTTGAAGGTTTATTATCCACAACAGGATTGGTGGATTTCTCATCTTGTCTCGTTGCTTGCATGCATGAGACTATTGTTTGTAAACCATTGCTAATTTCTTCACAAGTGAAATAGCGTTTATTGAACATAATATTTAAACGTTCAATGGTTTGTGTTGACAGTTTATCTTGTATAATACCACTGATAAACCAATCACATTGCCTTAGATCATATTTAACTCCTAGAGTTCTGAGACTATTGTCTAATGTGATCCTAAATGACTGTAAGTCTGAAAGACAATGTTTGGGTGGTTTCAAGCTTGATATTAAGACTGCATGTCTAACCCTGGATTTGTCAGCATCAAGATAATTATCTGCTAAGACACGTAAGGCTAGAGCATAATTGCCTTTGACCACCGGAAATGATTTAATCAGTTCATAGGGTTCACCTTTCACGAGATATCTGAGATAATTGAACTTAGCTATCTCATCTATGTCAGTACGTGAATTCACTAAAGAATTAAACCCACTAATGAACTCTTCATAATCATTACCTTCAAAAATAGGCATAGCCAATTTAGGAAGAGTTGGTAAGCTAACACCAGGTGTGACAGGTGTCGCAGGTGTGTGGACAGGTGTGGAGACAGGTGTCTGCTGACCACTGGCTGTAGGTCTCTGTGACAAAGTTTTGCGGCAGATAGCCTGTATTCCTGTCCACCTTAATTGTTGTCCACTAAAGGCATCCAAGACACTTTTAATTTCTTCCTTTGTCGGATTGGAATCTAGAAATTCCTTTTCGTATATCTCGTAGCCTGAATTAATGATTTCCAGACGTTTATTAAATAATTGAGATTTAATTTCCAACTGATCATAGTCTATATTTGTGTCTTGGGTTAAACCTATACAGACTGAAATTAATTGCTCCAATTGAGTAATTTTCGTCTGTAACGTGCTGAATTTTGTGGTTAATGACGACATTTTGCTAGTATAATGACTAACAGCACACTTAGAGTGTTTAAAAACTCCAGCTGAGTTTGTTTTGACTGCGTCAGCACACTACTGACCCACTAACCGTGTCTTTCAAGGTCAGTGACCTTGAGGTGCAGAGTACATATGGACGAAACAACACGAAGGTTTGTTTATGTCCTGAATTGTTGTCTCAGCTAAACTGAGTCTCACCACTGACGTCACTTCACACATGAAAATATTTCACTGTATACACATTACACATATATATTCAATGTTTATATACATACATATGTCACTGTTACAATGTTAATTAATATGAAAGTTTAAACTTAATATCACTTCCTATATTATATAAGAGACAACATAATACACAGTTTCTTCTCTTAATTTGTGTCTATAAACATTATAAACACTGTGTGTATATATAAACTGTTTATACTATACACATTCACAGACCAGCTGTACGCCAGTCAATCTGCTTCTCTGCTGACTTAAGCAGAAATTGAAGTGTTGCTCCCGCGTGGGTGAGTGGGGTAGTGGGGGAGTGGCCCCCCAGAAGTACTGTCCCCCAACCTTGGGTGACCCGACTACCGTTTTCTTCCTGGGTGTCGGGTGAGCGCCTGCCGGCTCGCGTTTTCTATGCCTCGCGAGAGCTTCCCATACTCTTTGATTGAGAGTAGGGACCCATATATTCTGGTTTCTTTGTAAAAACAATAGTTTTACAGCTTTTCTCGAAGGACCTTGGATCGTAGACATTTATACACTGTAGTATAAGTCTCTGGACCACCATGTGGCCACTCTCCTGGTTCGAATACGATCAACGTTCGATTCGTAATGACCAAACTTCCGGTTCGTAATGAACAAACCTCCGGTTCGTAAGGACCAACATGTGGAGGATGGGCTCCAACAATAACGTGGACTGTATGTTACTTATCTTCTTGATGAATCCAAGATGTCGCAGCCACCACCAACACCTTCTCAGGGGATCCATATATTGCCACACTCTCCACAGGGCTGTATGGAAAAAATATCACATATGAGTACATAATTATTGCCCCAAAGGAGCGTATGTCCATATTTCAGTCTTAGATGGACTGAAAGGCGTTTTACTCACTGTTTTGGACTAAAAAGTCCACGCATAACCGCCGTCGTGGGTAAAAATTTGAAGGTTCTTGAATACAAGAACTGCGCAGTTCCCTGTCTTGACAAGAACATCCAATTCTTACCTTGCTCGTATAACTTTGAGCGATGGTGTTGGCTCCACCATATACGGCGGAAATGCTGTCTTGATTGTAGAATGCCGCTGAAGAATCACCGTCTTGTTTCGATGGAGTTCACTTGCGATTGTCTCTACGTTTCTCCTTTTTGCAGTCTGAAGCTGCGCACACTTCTGAATATACTGCAATGTTGATGTTAATCACTAAACGCGCTGGAACAGAGTTCTTATCTTATTTCCCGACGTTAGTGGAGATTAAATGATATAACGGACGCGAACGAGTAATGTCTTTGTTGATTTACATCGCCTCGCGCCGCATGACGACTAGAGTCGTATGACCCGTTCTTGCGGTGGCCAAATTCAATCTGACCGCTCGTGCTGCCTTTTGCAGCCTCGTGCAACCATGTGGTGCCACGAGGTGCCTCGTGTTGCTGTGGTCAGCACAATTCTTGACACACTGTTGACAGTACATCTGGCATGAATTAAATTGTTTATGCAGCCAGACGCGCCTCCTCTGGCCCTTTCCTAAGGGTGGAAAGGGTGAGGGCCCTTACCAAGGGTAGTAAGGGCGCATACCCCCCTCCTTTGGAGAATTTTCTCCACAACAAGTGGGACGTAATGTTTATAACAAGTGGGACGTAATGTTTATAACAAGTGGGACGTAATGTTTATGACAAGTGGGACGTAATGTTTATAACAACTGGGACGTAATGTTTATAACAAGTGGGACGTAATGTTTATAACAAGAGGGACGTAATGTTTATAACAAGTGGGACGTAATGTTTATGACAAGTGGGACGTAATGTTTATAACAAGTGGGACGTAATGTTTATAACAAGAGGGACGTAATGTTTATAACAAGTGGGACGTAATGTGTATAACAAGTGGGACGTAATGTTTATAACAAGTGGGACGTAATGTTTATAACAAGTGGGACGTAATGTTTATGACAAGTGGGACGTAATATTTATAACAAGTGGGACGTAATGTTTATAACAAGTGGGACGTAATGTTTATGACAAGTGGGACGTAATGTTTATAACAAGTGGGACGTAATGTTTATAACAAGTGGGACGTAATGTTTATAACAAGTGGGACGTAATGTTTATAACAAGTGGGACGTAATGTTTATAACAAGTGGGACGTAATGTTTATAACAAGTGGGACGTAATGTTTATAACAAGTGGGACGTAATGTTTATGACAAGTGAGACGTAATGCAGAGAATAAAACAAAACTTTCAAATTTTTGTTTGTATAAGTAATGATAAAACATTAAGTGTAAACTAGATAATTATTTTCACATTTGAATTAGTGGTCCATTTAAACAGGTAGTATGCGACATTCATGACATATAAACAGGTAGTATGCGACATTCATGGCATATAAACAGGTAGTATGCGACATTCATGACATATAAACAAGTAGTATGCGACATTCATGACATATAAACAGGTAGTATGCGACATTCATGACATATAAACAGGTAGTATGCGACATTCATGGCATATAAACAGGTAGTATGCGACATTCATGGCATATAAACAGGTAGTATGCGACATTCATGACATATAAACAGGTAGTATGCGACATTCATGACATATAAACAGGTAGTATGCGACATTCATGACATATACACAGGTAGTATGCGACATTCATGACATATAAACAGGTAGTATGCGACATTCATGACATATAAACAAGTAGTATGCGACATTCATGACATATAAACAGGTAGTATGCGACATTCATGACATATAAACAGGTAGTATGCGACATTCATGACATATAAACAGGTAGTATGCGATATTCATGACATATAAACAAGTAGTATGCGACATTCATGACATATAAACAGGTAGTATGCGACATTCATGGCATATAAACAGGTAGTATGCGACATTCATGACATATAAACAGGTAGTATGCGACATTCATGACATATAAACAGGTAGTATGCGACATTCATGACATATAAACAGGTAGTATGCGACATTCATGACATATACACAGGTAGTATGCGACATTCATGACATATAAACAGGTAGTATGCGACATTCATGACATATAAACAAGTAGTATGCGACATTCATGACATATAAACAGGTAGTATGCGACATTCATGACATATAAACAGGTAGTATGCGACATTCATGACATATAAACAGGTAGTATGCGATATTCATGACATATAAACAAGTAGTATGCGACATTCATGACATATAAACAGGTAGTATGCGACATTCATGGCATATAAACAGGTAGTATGCGACATTCATGACATATAAACAGGTAGTATGCGACATTCATGACATATAAACAGGTAGTATGCGACATTCATGACATATAAACAGGTAGTATGCGACATTCATGACAATTATATGTACTAATACGAGACTGACAGGACGTTAGATGAGTGCCTCTCGTGTACTATCTCTCAGTACCCAGTGAGTACTATATCTGAGTACCCAGTGTGTACTATCTCTCAGTACCCAGTGAGTACTATATCTGAGTACCCAGTGCGGACTATCTCTCAGTACCCAGTGAGTACTATATCTGAGTACCCAGTGCGGACTATCTCTCAGTACCCAGTGAGTACTATATCTGAGTACCCAGTGGACTATCTCTCAGTACCCAGTGAGTACTATATCTAGTATAGTACCCAGTGAGTACTATTCTAGTACCCAGTGACTACCTTATCTGTGTTGGATAAGTAAAGTACTATATTAGAGTGAGCCAGAGCGAGAGAGAGAGAAAAGAGAGAAGAGAGAGAGAGAGAGAGAGAGAGAGAGAGAGAGAGAGAGAGAGAGAGAGAGAGAGAGAGAGAGAGAGAGAGACAGAGAGAGAGAGAGAGACAGAGAGAGAGAGAGAGAGTTGATGATGGTATCTAGGCACCATGATGGTAACTCTGATAAGAATGAATGGAAGAATGCTGGTACCAGGGGATGAAGTTGATATCCTTGGGGTGAAATGTGACTCCAAAGTGAACATAAAGAGCCACCATGTTATAGCAGTTACACATATCTGGCATCTGCTCGACAGCAGAGGTTGTAAGATTGTGCACGAAGCACCAGCTCACTCACACCTTGAGTATGCTCCTCTTTCTTGGATTGCCTACCTCCGTCTCATCTACGACTTATTGACAGAAGAGAGAACAGAGCAAGACGACTCATCTCTCGCCTGGACATATCTATCATTTCAGCAGAACATTCAACATAAGATGTATGTGGGCGGCCTTACTGTTATGTACAAAGCCAGTATTGTCAAAGTACCATACTTGGGTCCACTCCGAGGAGAGCGAGTGGCGAGCTTCTACGCCACAAGACGGGCAGCAGCAGCAACTATACTCTGGCTGTTCACTTCTCCAGAACATCGCTAAATATGACTTCATTTATTCCCAGGATGACTCGTGTCTGGAACACGTTCGTACAGCATAATAACATCAACGAAATAAAGTCAGTAGACCAATGAGAATGCTGCCCTCAGATGGCTTCATCTTCCTGGTCTCTAATTGTGTCATATAACTATAAAGAGCTTTCAAATAAGTAAGAGAGAGAGAGAGAGAGAGAGAGAGAGAGAGAGAGAGAGAGAGAGAGAGAGAGAGAGAGAGAGAGAGAGAGAGAATAATATTCATTTTCCCTAATACTACTGACTGATAATTAACCTGGAGAGGGTTACTCTGCCTCTTCCCATAATTAGTGTTATTTGTAAGAAAAAAGGGAGGGATGGAGTGTTGGTGAGGGTGTTGGGGAGAGATGGAGTGTTGGTGAGGGTGTTGGGGAGAGTTGGGGTGTTGGTGAGGGTTTTGGGGAGAGATGGTGCGAGAAATTGCCTGACAGACAAGCGAGCGGTAGTTAGCAAGGCAGTATGTGACAGCGGACAGCCAATCACAACTCTACAGCAGCGAACACAGTGAGATGTGTAATATATTACATCCTACCTAAATACATAGTTAAAATAATAAGTCAAATAATAATATAAAGTAAGATATTTTCTGAAAGAGGGTACGTGCCTTTGCGGCACATTTTTACCGGACGAAATGTAGGAATCATGGTTTATATGGGAGAACTTGGGTTGAGGCTTTTCTGAGGGTTATAGGACGATGACGGTGGCGTCCCTTTTAGAGTATTGGGGTGATGTAGGTGACTATCGAAGGGGGACTGGTCGGGTGGTGGGGGGAGGGGGGAGGTTGGGCAGGACGGGCAGGACGGGCAGGTTTAGGGTTGGCTAGGTTATAGTGTGGTTGCTTGATGGTGTGGTTGGTCAGGTGTGGGTCTATAGGGGTGTGTTAGGATGGGTTGGGTTGGAGTGGGTTTGTGGGGTTAGGGAAATGGGCGTTTCAGCGGTTTTCAGGGATTCTTTGGGGTTGATAGGTAAGGTTATGGTGTGTGTGAAGACTCAAACAGAGGGGGGTTGGTTGGTTTGGGGGGGGTCGTCATAGGGGTAATAGGCGTATGGGGTTTTCCTCTAGGATGTACTAACATGGGTTTTCCTCTAGGATGTAGTAACATGGGTTTTCCTCTAGGATGTAGTAACATGGGGTTTTCCTCTAGGATGTAGTAACATGGGGTTTTCCTCTAGGATGTAGTAACATGGAGTTTTCCTCTAGGATGTAGAAACATAGGTTTTCCTCTAGGATGTAGTAACATGGAGTTTTCCTCTAGGATGTAGTAACATGGGGTTTTCCTCTAGGATGTAGTAACATGGGGTTTTCCTCTAGGATGTAGTAACATGGAGTTTTCCTCTAGGATGTAGTAACATGGGGTTTTCCTCTAGGATGTAGTAACATGGGGTTTTCCTCTAGGATGTAGTAACATGGGGTTTTCCTCTAGGATGTAGTAACATGGAGTTTTCCTCTAGGATGTAGTAACATGGAGTTTTCCTCTAGGATGTAGGAACATGGGGTTTTCCTCTAGGATGTAGTAACATGGAGTTTTCCTCTAGGATGTAGTAACATGGAGTTTTCCTCTAGGATGTAGTAACATGGAGTTTTCCTCTAGGATGTAGTAACATGGGGTTTTCCTCTAGGATGTAGTAACATGGGGTTTTCCTCTAGGATGTAGTAACATGGGGTTTTCCTCTAGGATGTAGTAACATGGGTTTTCCTCTAGGATGTAGTAACATGGGTTTTCCTCTAGGATGTAGTAACATGGAGTTTTCCTCTAGGATGTAGTAACATGGAGTTTTCCTCTAGGATGTAGTAACATGGGTTTTCCTCTAGGATGTAGTAACATGGGTTTTCCTCTAGGATGTAGTAACATGGGGTTTTCCTCTAGGATGTAGTAACATGGGGTTTTCCTCTAGGATGTAGTAACATGGGGTTTTCCTCTAGGATGTAGTAACATGGGTTTTCCTCTAGGATGTAGTAACATGGGTTTTCCTCTAGGATGTAGTAACATGGAGTTTTCCTCTAGGATGTAGTAACATGGGTTTTCCTCTAGGATGTAGTAACATGGGGTTTTCCTCTAGGATGTAGTAACATGGGGTTTTCCTCTAGGATGTAGTAACATGGAGTTTTCCTCTAGGATGTAGTAACATGGGTTTTCCTCTAGGATGTAGTAACATGGGGTTTTCCTCTAGGATTTAGTAAGTGTGTAATTTTCTTGTGCACACAGTAGTTGTTTTGGGTGTGATGTCTTGGCAGCTTGTTTTTATGTGGCAGGTGTGGAGGCTAGGAGGTGTCACAAGTTATGGTGTTTTCAGTTTATGTGACAGTCACAGTGAGATGTGTAATATATTACATCCTACCTAAATACATAGTTAAAATAATAAGTCAAATAATAATATAAAGTAAGATATTTTCTGAAAGAGGGTACGTGCCTTGGCGGCACATTTTTACCGGACGAAATGTAGGAATCAGGGTTTATATGGGAGAACTTGGGTTGAGGCTTTTCTGAGGGTTATAGGACGATGACGGTGGCGTCCCTTTTAGAGTATTGGTGTGATGTAGGTGACTATCGAGGGGGGACTGGTCGGGCGGTGGGGACGGGGAGGTTGGGTAGGACGGGCAGGACGGGCAGGACGGGCAGGACGGGCAGGACGGGCAGGTTTAGGGTTGGCTAGGTTATAGTGTGGTTGCTTGATGGTGTGGTTGGTCAGGTGTGGGTCTATAGGGGTGTGTTAGGATGGGTTGGGTTGGAGTGGGTTTGTGGGGTTAGGGAAATGGGCGTTTCAGAGGTTTTCAGGGATTCTTTGGGGTTGATAGGTAAGGTTATGGTGTGTGTGAAGACTCAAACTGAGGGGGGTTGGTTGGTTTGGGGGGGGGTCGTCATAGGGGTAATAGGCGTATGGGGTTTTCCTCTAGGATGTAGTAACATGGAGTTTTCCTCTAGGATGTAGTAACATGGGTTTTCCTCTAGGATGTAGTAACATGGAGTTTTCCTCTAGGATGTAGTAACATGGGGTTTTCCTCTAGGATGTAGTAACATAAAGTTTTCCTCTAGGATGTAGTAACATGGAGTTTTCCTCTAGGATGTAGTAACATAGAGTTTTCCTCTAGGATGTAGTAACATAGGTTTTCCTCTAGGATGTAGTAACATGGAGTTTTCCTCTAGGATGTAGTAACATGGAGTTTTCCTCTAGGATGTAGTAACATGGGGTTTTCCTCTAGGATGTAGTAACATGGAGTTTTCCTCTAGGATGTAGTAACATGGAGTTTTCCTCTAGAATGTAGTAACATGGAGTTTTCCTCTAGGATGTAGTAACATAGGTTTTCCTCTAGGATGTAGTAACATGGAGTTTTCCTCTAGGATGTAGTAACATGGGGTTTTCCTCTAGGATGTAGTAACATGGGGTTTTCCTCTAGGATGTAGTAACATAGGTTTTCCTCTAGGATGTAGTAACATGGAGTTTTCCTCTAGGATGTAGTAACATGGAGTTTTCCTCTAGGATGTAGTAACATGGGGTTTTCCTCTAGGATGTAGTAACATGGGGTTTTCCTCTAGGATGTAGTAACATGGAGTTTTCCTCTAGAATGTAGTAACATGGGTTTTCCTCTAGGATGTAGTAACATGGGTTTTCCTCTAGGATGTAGTAACATGGGGTTTTCCTCTAGGATGTAGTAACATGGGGTTTTCCTCTAGGATGTAGTAACATGGGGTTTTATTCTAGGATGTAGTAACATGGGTTTTCCTCTAGGATGTAGTAACATGGGTTTTCCTCTAGTATGTAGTATCATGGGGTTTTCCTCTAGGATGTAGTAACATGGGGTTTTCCTCTAGGATGTAGTAACATGGAGTTTTCCTCTAGGATGTAGTAACATGGAGTTTTCCTCTAGGATGTAGTAACATGGAGTTTTCCTCTAGGATGTAGTAACATAGAGTTTTCCTCTAGGATGTAGTAACATGGGGTTTTCCTCTAGGATGTAGTAACATGGAGTTTTCCTCTAGGATGTAGTAACATGGGGTTTTCCTCTAGGATGTAGTAACATGGGTTTTCCTCTAGTATGTAGTAACATGGAGTTTTTCTCTAGGATGTAGTAACATGGGTTTTCCTCTAGGATGTAGTAACATGGGTTTTCCTCTAGGATGTAGTAACATGGGGTTTTCCTCTAGGATGTAGTAACATAGGTTTTCCTCTAGGATGTAGTAACATGGGTTTTCCTCTAGTATGTAGTAACATGAGGTTTTCCTCTAGGATGTAGTAACATGGGGTTTTCCTCTAGGATGTAGTAACATGGGGTTTTCCTCTAGGATGTAGTAACATGGAGTTTTCCTCTAGGATGTAGTAACATGGAGTTTTCCTCTAGGATGTAGTAACATGGAGTTTTCCTCTAGGATGTAGTAACATGGAGTTTTCCTCTAGGATGTAGTAACATGGAGTTTTCCTCTAGGATGTAGTAACATGGGGTTTTCCTCTAGGATGTAGTAACATGGAGTTTTCCTCTAGGATGTAGTAACATGGGGTTTTCCTCTAGGATGTAGTAACATGGGGTTTTCCTCTAGGATGTAGTAACATGGAGTTTTCCTCTAGGATGTAGTAACATGGGTTTTCCTCTAGGATGTAGTAACATGGGTTTTCCTCTAGGATGTAGTAACATGGAGTTTTCCTCTAGGATGTAGTAACATGGGTTTTCCTCTAGGATGTAGTAACATGGGTTTTCCTCTAGGATGTAGTAACATGGGGTTTTCCTCTAGGATGTAGTAACATGGGGTTTTCCTCTAGGATGTAGTAACATGGGGTTTTCCTCTAGGATGTAGTAACATGGGTTTTCCTCTAGGATGTAGTAACATGGGTTTTCCTCTAGTATGTAGTAACATGGGTTTTCCTCTAGTATGTAGTAACATGGGGTTTTCCTCTAGGATGTAGTAACATGGGGTTTTCCTCTAGGATGTAGTAACATGGGTTTTCCTCTAGGATGTAGTAACATGGAGTTTTCCTCTAGGATGTAGTAACATGGAGTTTTCCTCTAGGATGTAGTAACATGGGGTTTTCCACTAGGATGTAGTAACATGGGGTTTTCCTCTAGGATTTAGTAAGTGTGTAATTTTCTTGTGCACACAGTAGTTGTTTTGGGTGTGATGTCTTGGCAGCTTGTTTTTATGTGGCAGGTGTGGAGGCTAGGAGGTGTCACAAGTTATGGTGTTTTCAGTTTATGTGACAGTCACCAGACAGTGTGCAGGTGAGCCTGGGTGTTGATAGACCAGGTTTCTGTTGTAATTTCTAGGTTATGTTTTGATGTTTTGATGTGTGTGTTTATTATATTTGGTTAGAATTTACAATTTTGTGAAGCATCTGTTTGTATAACGTGTATATTTTCTATGTGTATGCCACACATGTGTATTGTGGCAGATTTTTCGGTGTAGTTGTGTGACGTTGGGCTGTAGACACAGTGTTGTCTACGTAAGTGATATGTAGACATAGTGTTGTCTACGTACGTGATAGCCAGCTGATAATGTATTTTCTTTTTGAGAAACTGTTGTCGTGTAACGTCTTGTTATGGGGTACAGTTTTTGTTATGTGTTATGGTAAATCACCTGTTTTTCATAAACAACTAAGGTTTCTTATTCAGGTGTTTTTGGACCGTGAATGTACTGTTTCATTGTAAGTTTTTTTTTGTTTGTATAGAACCTTAATGGATAGGGCAAGGTGTAGATTTTGTTGAACATTTTGTTATATTGTGTGTAGTTTGCACTGGTTGTTTTCGGATATATTGACAGTTATGTGTTTTTTATGTTCTGTTTGTGTTGTTTTATATGGCATGTTTTGTCCATGGGCATATATAGTTTTATGTTTTTGTATATATTTGTTTTAAATAAAATATAAAAAAAAACAGTATTATATATCAACTGTCCAAGTCGGGCAGAAACGTCGTCATTACTCTCGTATATTATGTGCTGGTTATCTGTGTACTACATTTGCTATTTTCCAGACACTTGGTAGCTGCCCACTTGCAGTCGATGTTTTGAAGATCAGTGTTAGTGGTTCACACAGTTCCTCTGCTCTTGCAGAACCCACGGAGAGACTACCTGGTCCCGAGGTATCTAGCACACACTAGTTGTTTTTTAATTCTCCTTCTGTTGTTTGTATTGTGTCCTGTATCAATAGCTCAGTCTCCCTCTGTTAGTATTCCAGATTCCACTAAGAATACCTCACTAAATTTTGTTGAGTTCTTCTGGTACTTCCTGGTCACTCCTGGTGAGATCCACTCCTTCCTTCTCGTTGTCTTCCTTCTGATGAACATCAACTTTAGCTCAGATTTGCTATTTGATGATATGTCATTCAGAAGTTGCCGTTAAGCCTCTCTTATTGCCCTTGCGTACTCGTTTCTGGCTCTCCTGCTTAATTCCATATTCTCCGGCTTTCTTTCCTGTCTATGTCTTCCATACTCTTTTACTTTTAGCTTTTGCTTCCCTGCTCCTCTGCTCAACCATTGACTCAGTCTGTTCTTGTCTTTGCATTTTCTGCCTCTATGTTTTTACTTATTTGTACTCACCTATTTGTGGTTGCAGGAGTCGAGTCACAGTTCCTGGCTCCACCTCTTCGCTGGTCGCTACTAGGTCCACTCTCTCCCTGCTCAATGAGCTTTGTCGTATCTCTTCTTAAAGCTATATATGAATCCTGCCTCTTCTACATCACTCTCCACATTGTTTCACTTCCTGACAACTCTATGGCTGAAGAAATACTTCCTAACATTCCTGTGACTCATTTGAGTTTTCAACTTCCAGTTCTAATCCCTTGTTGCTGTGTTCATCTTTGGAACATGATGTCCCTAACCACCCTGTCAATTCCTCTCGGTATTTTATATATTATTATCATGTCCTCCCTATCTCTTCTGTCATCCAGTGTCGTCAGGTTGATTTCCCATAACCTCTCCTCGTAGGACATTACCCTTAGCTCAGGGACTAGTCTTCTTGCAAACCTTTTCACTTAATTTCTTGATGTGCTTGACCAGGTATAGGTCCCATATTGATGTGTGCGCGCGCGAGCGTGTGTGTGTACTCACCTAGTTGTGGTTGCAGGGGTCGAATCATAGCTCCTGGTCCCGCCTCTTCACTGGCCGCTACTGTGTACTCACCTAATTGTACTCACCTAATTGTGGTTGCAGGGGTTGAGACTCAGCTCCTGGCCCCGCCTCTTCGCTGTCTGCTACTGGGTCTCTGCTCTCCATGCTCCATGAGCTTTATAATACCTCGTCTTAAAACTATGTATGGTTCCTGCCTCCACTATATCTTTCTCTAGACTATTCCACTTCCTGACTACTCTGTGGCTGAAGAAATGCTTCCTAACATCCCTTTGACTCATCTGAGTCTTCAGCTTCCAGTTGCGTCCCCTTGTTTCTGTGTTCCCTCTCTGGAACATCCTGGCACTGTCTACCTTGTCGATTCCCCGCAGTATTTTGTATGTCGTTATCATGTCTCCTCCTCCTCTGTGTGTGTGTGTGTGTAATTGTGCCTGCGTAAGTGTGTAAGTGTATGTGAAAGTGTGCATATGTGCGTGCGTGCGGGCATGATATAAAAGATATGAGTAAGGTGTCAGTTGAGGCACCTAACAAGGCAAACCCACAAATTATTCCGTATATTACTGGTCATAAGTCCCCCTCAGCCATAAGATAGGGGGGGGGAGGGTTTACTATCTCTCAAATAATCACGTTTTTCCTTTACCCCAGACATAAGACGGGGGAATATTTGAGGTCTTAAATATGAGAGTAAACGTGCAACTATCAGCTCCCTGGTAGCCTTCCCGTCTCCTCTGAGAATACCTCTGCACAGATATGGTCATTCCTTGTGAGCTCCCGCCTTCCTTCTTCTGCCTCATTACTTGTTCCCTGTTCGTTGTCTTCCTCCTGATGTGGCTTATAACAAGTTGGGGTCGGATTTGTCCATCAATCTTAACCTGACGTTCAGCCTCCCTTCTTATTTCTGCACTCTCCTTTCTGACCCTTTGGCTCAACTCCCAGACTGGTAGGTACCAGTCTTTGGACTGTCTCGATAAACCAGACTGGTAGGTACCAGTCTTTGTACTGTCTCGATAAACCAAACTGGTAGGTACCAGTCTTTGGACTGTCTCGATAAACCAAACTGGTAGGTACCAGTCTTTAGACTGTCTCGATAAACCAAACTGGTAGGTACCAGTCTTTGGACTGTCTCGATAAACCAAACTGGTAGGTACCAGTCTTTGGACTGTCTCGATAAACCAAACTGGTAGGTACCAGTCTTTGGACTGTCTCGATAAACCAAACTGGTAGGTACCAGTCTTTGGACTGTCTCGATAAACCAAACTGGTAGGTACCAGTCTTTGGACTGTCTCGATAAACCAAACTGGTAGGTACCAGTCTTTGACTGTCTCGATAAACCAGACTGGTAAACCAGTTTTGACTGTCTCGATAAACCAACTGGTAGGTAATCTTTGACTGTTCATAAAACTGGTAGGTACCAGTCTTGGACTGTCTCGATAAACCAGACTGGTAGGTACCAGTTTGACTGTCTCGATAAACACTGGTAGGTACCAGTCTTTGGACTGTCTCGATAAACCAGACTGGTAGGTACCAGTCTTTGACTGTCTCGATAAACCAACTGGTAGGTACCAGTCTTTGACTGTCTCGATAAACCAAACTGGTAGGTACCAGTCTTTGGACTGTCTCGATAAACCAGACTGGTAGGTACCAGTCTTTGGACTGTCTCGAAAACCAGACTGGTAGGTACAGTCTTTGGACTGTCTCGATAAACCAGACTGGTAGGTACCAGTCTTGATTCTCGATAAACAGACTGGAGGTACCAGTCTGACTTCTCGATAAACCAGACTGGTAGGTACCAGTCTTTGGACTGTCTCGATAAACCAACTGTAGGTACCAGTCTTTGACGTTCGAAAACCAGATGGAGGTACCAGTCTTTGGACTGTCTCGATAAACCAGACTGGTAGGTACCAGCTGAGTCTGATAAACCAGACTGGTAGGTTAAGTCTGATGTCCATAAACCAGACTGGTAGGTTAGTCTTTGGATGTCTCATAAACCAGACTGGTAGGTACAGTCTTTGACTGTCTCGATAAACCAGACTGGTAGGTACCAGTCTTTGGACTGTCTCGATAAACCAGACTGGTAGGTACCAGTCTTTGACTGTCTCGATAAACCAGACTGGTAGGTACCAGTCTTTGGACTGTCTCGATAAACCAGACTGGTAGGTACCAGTCTTTGGACTGTCTCGATAAAACCAGGACTGTTAGGTACCAGTCTTTGGACTGTCTCGATAAACCAGACTGGTAGGTACCTCAGTCTTCTGACTGTAAAGGTCCAGTCTGGTTCATAACCGACTGAGGTAAAGTTTGTTCCAAAAACCAGACTGGTAGGTACCAGTCTTTGGACTGTCTCGATAAACCAGACTGGTAGGTACCAGTCTTTGGACTGTCTCGATAAACCAGACTGGTAGGTACCAGTCTTTGGACTGTCTCGATAAACCAGACTGGTAGGTACCAGTCTTTGGACTGTCTCGATAAACCAGACTGGTAGGTTAAAGTCTTTGGATTGTCTCAATAAACCAGACTGGTAGGTACCAGTCTTTGGACTGTCTCATAAACCAGACTGGAGGTACCAGTCTTTGACTGTCTCGATAAACCAGACTGGTAGGTACCAGTCTTTGGACTGTCTCGATAAACCAGACTGGTAGGTACCAGTTTGACTGTCTCGATAAACCAGACTGGTAGGTACCAGTCTTGGACTGTCTCGATAAACCAGACTGGTAGGTACCAGTCTTTGGACTGTCTCGATAAACCAGACTGGTAGGTACCAGTCTTTGACTGTCTCGATAAACCAGACTGATAGGTACCAGTCTTTGGACTGTCTCGATAAACCAGACTGGTAGGTACAGTCTTGACTGTCTCGATAAACCAGACTGGTAGGTACCAGTCTTTGACCCCCCCCCTGAGTCCTATCTTTCTGTCTCATAAACCAGACGGTAGGTCCCACTACTTCCGTAAACCAGCTAGGACAGTCTTTGACTTTCATAATCTGATGGCAGGTAAGGTCCTTTGATGTCTCGCCGACTGGTGGTACCACTTTTGGTGCGTAAACCAGCTGTAGGTCCGTCTTTGGACTGTGTCTCATAAACCCAGATGGTAGGTTACCAGCTCCTGGGCTTTCGTCGACTGGTTGTCTCCAGTCCTGACTTTATTCTCTTAAAACTGTAGGTTCCGTCTTTACTTCTCGATATCCACTTCGACTCTCTTGGCTGTCTCTAAACCGACTCATCAGTCTTACTCGTTCGTACCCTTGTTCGGTTCCTCTCTGGAACATCCTGGCACTGACCTTGTCGATTCCAAGTGTCGTTATCTGTTCCTCCTCCTCTGTGGTTGTTTTAATTGTCTCGTAAGTTAAGGTAGTAAGTCTTTGCGTCTGGGATAAACAGATTGGAGTAAGGTGTCAGTTAGGTACCTAACAGGCAAACCACAATTATTTATATTACTGTCATACCCCAGCTAAGATAGGGAGTTTTACTTCAAATATCAGTTTTAGCTAAGTTGGAATATTTGACAATATGGAGTAGACTCAGCTCCTTTTCCGTCCTCAAATTCCACGATAGGTCATTCTTTGGAGCTCGCCTTCCTCTTCGCCTCTTATTTGTTCCCTTTCGTTGTCCTCCGATGTGGTAAGTTTTGGATGTCCATAAACCAACTGAGGTTCAGTCTTTATTTCTGAAACCACTGTGACCCTTTGGCTCATCCAGACTGGTAGGTACCAGTCTTTGACTGTCTCGATAAACCAGACTGGTAGGTACCAGTCTTTGACTGTCTCGATAAACCAAACTGGTAGGTACCAGTCTTTGGACTGTCTCGATAAACCAGACTGGTAGGTACCAGTCTTGACTGTCTCGATAAACAACTGGTAGGTACCAGTCTTTGGACTGTTCGATAAACCAAACTGGTAGGTACCAGTCTTGGACTGTCTCGATAAACCAAACTGGTAGGTACCAGTCTTTGGACTGTCTCGATAAACCAACTGGTAGGTACCAGTCTTTGGACTGTCTCGATAAACCAACTGGTAGGTACCAGTCTTTGACTGTCTCGATAAACCAACTGGTAGGTACAGTCTTTGGATGTCTCGATAAACCAGACTGGTAGGAACCAGTCTTTGGACTGTCTCGATAAACCAAACTGGTAGGTACCAGTCTTTGGACTGTCTCGATAAACCAAACTGGTAGGTACCAGTCTTTGGACTGTCTCGATAAACCAGACTGGTAGGTACCAGTCTTTGGACTGTCTCGATAAACCAGACTGGTAGGTACCAGTCTTTGGACTGTCTCGATAAAACCAAACTGGTTAGGTACCAGTCTTTGGACTGTCTCGATAAACCATACTGGTAGGTACCAGTCTTTGGACTGTCTCGATAAACCAGACTGGTAGATACCAGTCTTTGGACTGTCTTGATAAACCAGACTTGTAGGTACCAGTCTTTGGACTGTCTCGATAAACCAGACTGGTAGGTACCAGTCTCTGGACTGTCTCGATATTCTCCGTGTAAATATTACTGGTGCAAGATGATTGGGTAGACTGTTTCCGTCCTGGAGGTCCACTGGCTTCCTTCCTTCTCCCTAGTCTATGAAACTCCAGCCGCAATATTTTTTTTAAATCTACGAAGGAGGAAAAACTTTCTCTCTATCTCTCTCTCTCTTACCTTAAATCTTTTATTATATCTCCCCTCCCTTTCCGTGCCCCTACTCCCTCCTTCCCTTTCCGTCTTCTCAATCCCCTTTATTTCTTCTTATTGCTTCCCTCACCTTCCCTTCTTCCATTCCAATTTTCATTCTCTTCCTCCCTGCATCCCTCCTTCCCCTGCCATTCACTCCCCCCTCCTCCTGTCTCCTCCATACGCCTCAAAAATCGCTGGGAAGGACCAGATAGAGCGGAAGAGATTAGTAAGCTTTACCAGTCATTATGTCTTCCAGACTTACAGGCAGGCAGTAAGGAAGGTAAGCAGGCAGGCAGGGAGGCAGGGAGGCAAGCAGACAGGCAGTCAGGCAGGCAGGCAGGCAGGCAAGCAGACAGGCAGGCAGGCAGGCAGGCAGGCAGGCAGGCAGGCAGGCAGGCAGGCAGGCGAGGCAGGCAGGCAGGCAGGCAGGCAGGCAGGCAGGCAGGCAGGCGAGGAGGAGGCCAGGCAGGAGGCAGGCAGGCAGGCAGGCAGGAGGCAGGCAGGCAGGCAGGCAGGCAGGCAGGCAGGCAGGCAGGCAGGCAGGCAGGCAGGCAGGCAGGCAGGCAGGCAGGCAGGCAGGCAGGCAGGCAGGCAGGCAGGCAGGCAGGCAGGCAGGCAGGCAGGCAGGCAGGCAGGCAGGCAGGCAGGCAGGCAGGCAGGCAGGCAGGCAGTAAAGCTCTGGGCCTGGCCAAGCTATAGAGAGATTCTTCGCGGTAATTCACATGCACTGTGGCTAACTCTGTTATTCTGGTGTTTATTTATTGAAGGTTCCATGAATAATGTTCCTCGTCGACCACACTCTCACCACACCTTCTAGCTCATCACTTGATCATTGAGGCTGTTGATGCTGACTCCATGTATCCCCATGAATCAACCATTGACATTTATTAATTTATATAAGCCTGCACCAGTGTATGCATGACACACTGGTTCCTCTGTGCCAATGAGTGCATGACACACTGGTTCCTCTGTACCAGTGTGCATGACACACTGGTTCCTCTGTACCAGTGTGTGCATGACACACTGGTTCCTCTGTACCAGTGCGTGCATGACACACTGGTTCCTCTGTACCAGTGTGTGCATGATACACTGGTTCCTCTGTACCAGTGTGTGCATGACACACTGGTTCTTCTGTACCAGTGTGTGCATGACACACTGGTTCCTCTGTACCAGTGAGTGCATGACACACTGGTTCCTCTGTGCATGCAAAGAGTATGTAACCTTTATACGGAGCATGTTAAACACACCCACATAGGCTCCCTCCAACCAGCGAACCATCGTTAAGGGTTTGGTGATGAGGGCCCCATCATCAAATCAACGACTCGGTTCAGCCAATTAAATGCGAGTTTAACAATGACAAAGGTGACGTGGTTACCACTCGCAGTTTGTCATTGGAATTCCTGCATAGAGCTGGTTGTGGAAAGTTGTCTGTCTTTGGCTGCTGCTTAGCAGACAACTGTGGCGTGCACTAAACACTACTCCCTTT
>WNWK01026796.1:0-26985 GCA_009830355.1 Cherax destructor | reverse complement strand
CTCCGTCTCGCCCACTTGTTTCCATGCATGTCTGATCTCATGCTCCGTCTCGCCCACTTGTTTCCATGCATGTCTGATCTCATGCTCCGTCTCGCCCACTTGTTTCCATGCATGTCTGATCTCATGCTCCGTCTCGCCCACTTGTTTCCCATGCATGTCTGATCTCATGCTCCGTCTCGCCCACTTGTTTCCATGCATGTCTGATCTCATGCTCCGTCTCGCCCACTTGATTCCCATGCATGTCTGATCTCATGCTGCGTCTCGCCCACTTGTTTCCCATGCATGTCTGATCTCATGCTCCGTCTCGCCCACTTGTTTCCATGCATGTCTTATCTCATGCTCCGTCTCGCCCACTTGTTTCCATGCATGTCTGATCTCATGCTGCGTCTCGCCCACTTGTTTTCCATGCATGTCTAATCTCATGCTGCGTCTCGCCCACTTGTTTCCCATGCATGTCTGATCTCATGCTCCGTCTCGCCCACTTGTTTCCCATGCTTGTCTGATCTCATGCTGCGTCTCGCCCACTTGTTTCCCATGCATGTCTGATCTCATGCTCCGTCTCGCCCACTTGTTTCCCATGGATGTCTGATCTCATGCTCCGTCTCGCCCACTTGTTTCCCATGCATGTCTGATCTCATGCTCTGTCTCGCCCACTTGTTTCCCATGCTTGTCTGATCTCATGCTCCTCGCCCACTTGTTTCCCATGCATGTCTGATCTCATGCTCCGTCTCGCCCACTTGTTTCCCATGCATGTCTGATCTCATGCTCCCTCTCGCCCACTTGTTTCCCATGCTTGTCTGATCTCATGCTCCCTCTCGCCCACTTGTTTCCCATGCATGTCTGATCTCGTGCTCTTTCTCGTTCACTTGTTTCCCATGCATGTCTGATCTCATGCTCCGTCTCGCCCACTTGTTTCCCATGTTTGTCTGATCTCATGCTCCGTCTCGCCCACTTGTTTCCCATGCATGTCTGATCTCGTGCTCTTTCTCGCCCACTTGTTTCCCATGCATGTCTGATCTCATGCTCCGTCTCGCCCACTTGTTTACCATGTTTGTCTGATCTCATGCTCTGTCTCGCCCACTTGTTTCCCATGTTTGTCTGATCTCATGCTCTGTCTCGCCCACTTGTTTCCCATGTTTGTCTGATCTCATGCTCTGTCTCGCCCACTTGTTTCCCATGCATGTCTGATCTCATGCTCTGTCTCGCCCACTTGTTCCCATGTTTGTCTGATCTCGTGCTCTGTCTCGCCCACTTGTTAAGCACATGTTTCCACAAACTGTCTTTCTGGGTCCTGCCTCACTCGCCTCTCTCCTATACGTCATTTTGTAAAATTGTCTTTGTATTATTTTTGAAAAAGGCAGCGTTGCCTGCCTGTGATTGTTGACGTGTCCTTTATGAGCACAAGTTACTTGTAAGCAAGTACAATATACTCACGGTACACTATATTGACATAGATGGCAAGGGAAAGGGAGGGGAGGTTGAATGAAGGAAGACTGACCAGATGAAGGGAGAGAAGGAATGAAGAGAAGGGAGGAAGGGAATTAAAGAAGATTGGAGGTAAGGAATGGATGGATGGTTTATACATAGAGTGTCATTACTTAACTTTACCTTTGAAGAGTTTCGAGAGTTTCACTACCAGGCTCGTCTGGTACTTGCCTGGTCAACCAGGCTGTTCCTGCTGGAGGGCCACTGTCCCACATATCCATCACAGCCTGGTTGATCTGGCACCTGGTGAAGATACTTGTCCAGTTTCCTCTTGAAGGCTCCTACACGTGTTCCAGCTGTGTTTCTGATATCTTCTGGTAAGATGTTGAATAGTCTGGAACCCCGGATGTTGATACAGTGCTCCCGTATTGTCCCCACCGCACCCCTGCACCTCACTGGGTTTATTTTACACTTCCTCCCATATCTCTCACTCCAGTATGTTGTTATGGCAGTGTGCAGATTTGGGACCAGGCCCTCGAGTACTTTCCAGGTATATATTATCATGTATCTCTCTCCTATGCTCCAGAGAGTACATGTTCAAGACTTGAAGGCGTTCCCAGTAATTTAGATGCTTTACTGGCTCAGTGTGAGCCGTAAATGATCTCTGTACTTGTACAATATTACAGTAACCTCCGCTATTGTTGAGTGCTCACTCTAGTAAATTGTTCCAGTGATCTGAAATATTATACTGGTTCTCAGCTCATTAACTTGAATACCTTCCTCAAAAGGAGAATCATTTAGTAACTTCAGAATGTGAGGTCTGATGAAGATACCTTCCTTTACTTTGGCGTCACTAACTTTGAGAAAGCTCTCCTTCAGCGAGGCAAATCATGCACCTTCTTTGTCCAAAGCGTTGACGAAGTTGTTAACGAGGCCTCCTAGCTTGATGTGTAAAGGCGGAAGGAACTAATGGCTTGAACTTTCTTTAGTAATGTCTACGTCTGCTTCATACGATTCTCTAGTTGGTCACGTACGTTGAATGTAGTGTTGCTTTGTATGTGCACTGTCCCACAGGCAGTAAGCAACACTTTGTAAATCCACGCTGCAGTCCCAGTAACAAACCTGTTACTTTAAGGTCACTACACATTCTCCACCCAACTTCTCAAATTCGACTATAGCGGGGCTACTCAATTACTGTGAGCAAAGGTCCACTTGGACAAGTATCAGTGTATGCAGAGGTCCACTTGAACAAGTACCAATGTATGCAAAGGTCCGGATCATTTTTTTACATGTTTCATTATTTAAAAACAAAATACTGGCGTTTCATATTAGTGGTGTTGACTGCGGCAATTGTTTGACTACATATGAGGCGCAGGGTCTTAGAAGTGCTTGTGGCAAGACTGCAATCATAACTTCTGTATCAGTCTTCCTTGAAGCAACCATTCTCATCATCAGACTTTCTTCTTCTTGAACATGCAATGGCTCCTTTAAAAACATATGACTAGTTTAGTAAAACAAATCATTTGATATGGAAATAAATATCTGAGAAATTTGCTTAAACGTTAATTTGAAGAATTTGATCACAACGATTCAATACTAAATATCCCACCAACGTACTTATTCATACATGAGGTGGACACACCAAATTAAAATCAAACTTGCTAAAAAGAAAATTAGAAAACCTGAAATCATACTTTGCACAAACGCAACTGCACAACCGTTCCAGAAATTCAAAGTTGCACCAGCCAGACTTCCCAGCCCATATGTTGCACCAGGGTGGCCAGACTTCCCAGCCCATATGTTGCACCAGGGTGGCCAGACTTCAGCCATATGTTGCCCAGGGTGGCAGACTTCCAGCCCTATGTTGCACCAGGGTGGCCAGACTTCCCAGCCCATATGTTGCACCAGGGTGGCCAGACTTCCCAGCCCATATGTTGCACCAGGGTGGCCAGACTTCCCAGCCCATATGTTGCACCAGGGTGGCCAGACTTCCCAGCCCATATGTTGCACCAGGGTGGCCAGACTTCCCAGCCCATATGTTGCACCAGGGTGGCCAGACTTCCCAGCCCATATGTTGCACCAGGGTGGCCAGACTTCCCAGCCCATATGTTGCACCAGGGTGGCCAGACTTCCCAGCCCATATGTTGCACCAGGGTGGCCAACTTCCCAGCCCATATGTTGCACCAGGGTGGCCAGACTTCCCAGCCCATATGTTGCACCAGGTGGCCAGACTTAGCCCATATGTTGCACCAGGTGGCCAGACTTAGCCATAGTGGCCAATCTTTCCCAAATGCCAAAAAAGTCAACGTCATTGCACAAGTGATAATTACCAATATGAATTACCATTGAATGGAAGAAAATATCAGTATTTATCTATGCTGGACTACTGTATTCCATTCAGTGAATGCATTACATTCAGATAGAATAATGTATTAATCCCGCTCTTGTGTACCACCTGATCCTGAACTTGGTAACACCTGCTATTTAACTAAGCTTTCTCCTGAATAACAAAAAAGGCACAATACCGTGACTGGAACAATACACACACAACCCGCACATATAAAAAGAGAGGAGCTACGACGACGTTTCGGCCCGACTTGGACCATTTACAAAGTCACACTAACACACAGAACAGGTGGAAGGAGTAAATATAGGCAGGCAGACAGGGGGAGGGTACAAGAGAGTGGGGAAATAATGGAGGTAGTAGTAGAAGTGGTAGTGGTAGTAGTGGAGACAGTCATATTCTAGGAAAGGAGCACTTTCTCCTGAAGTTCGCGGTCCAACTACAACACTCAGAAGGACCGGATTCGGACGGCGGGCCGCCAGTTGAGTAGCCCTGGACTATAGTGTCAAGATTTTGCATTTTTTCTTATGTTGTTTTGATGAGTATAGCGAGAGCTAAAGGTAGACTTGGTAGATTGTTACCGTTATGAAGTAAAACTGCCTTCACACTCCTTTATCCACACCATCGAAAAGTCTATAAACATCACAACATTAATATATTGATTCTTCCAGCTTAAAGTAACTTTATAGGCTTTTCTGTCGCTTTCTGAACAAACAGATTCTTGTGTTAGGAGCATAAATTCCACTGACACGATCTTGAACTAAGTACCTCTGACTGTTTCTTGGATAAATTAAGATCGCACACAAGATCGTTAAGGTCACATTGAGCCACTAGATGTGGCTCCTGGTTGTTGACATCAGTCAGTTCAAATTCGGAATCTGAGTTAGTGGCGTCTTGTTCATCCAAGGGAAATATATCTTAACAACATGGTGGTAGTGGTACTGGTAGAGGGAGATTCTCTGAATGTTCCTCTTAACAACATGGTGGTAGTGGTACTGGTAGAGGGAGATTCTCTGAATGTTCCTCCAGTCTGATTACAGAAGAATGATCTGGACGTTATTTATTTATTATGGATTTGTTTTTGCTGAAAATCCCGACACACTGGTGATACAGAAATAAGAGTCGGTGGTGTAATCTATTAGTTCCTCCCTCCATACCATCGGCACTACAGTGTCATGCACGACTTCCTTCAAGCAAACTGCTCAGTAAGGAGTAAGTCACACAGCAGTAATGAAGTGCTCACCTCCGACCTTCACACCAGACTAGTTAAAATAGACTTATAACCAGAGATGTCAGGTTTCCTCTGCGTTGTCACATATATAACAAGAAGTCATTACTGTGCTTTAAACAACTACGAGGCATTGTAGGCTTATAACTTGACACTTGAAAATATAACTTACTCTGACAAACAAAATATTATCCATTAGTGATAAAACAGTCTCATAAATTAACAAAACTATAAATCATCTTTCGTAAAATGAGCGAGTACTTGGGAGACAATAATATAGTTGACAAGTGGGGTGAGGGGAGTCTAGTGGGGTGAGGGGCGTCTAGTGGGGTGAGGGGCGTCTAGTGGGGTGAGGTGGGCGTCTAGTGGGGTGAAGGCATGCGTCTAGTGGGGTGAGGGGGCGTCTAGTGGGGTGAGGGGCGTCTAGTCGGGTGAGGGGGCGTCTAGTGGGGTGAGAGGGCGTCTAGTGGGGTGAGGGAGCGTCTAGTGGGGTGAGGAGCGTCTAGGTGGGGTGGGAGGGGCGTCTAGTGGGGTGAGGGGCGTCTAGTGGGGTGAGGGGCGTCTAGTGGGGTGAGGGGCGTCTAGTGGGGTGAGGGGCGTCTAGTGGGGTGTGGGGGCGTCTAGTGGGGTGAGGAGCGTCTAGTGGGGTGAGGGGGCATCTAGTGGGGTGAGTGGGCGTCTAGTGGGGTGAGAGGGCGTCTAGTGGGGTGAGGGGCGTCTAGTGGGGTGAGGGGCGTCTAGTGGTGTGAGGGGTGTCTAGTGGGGTGAGGGGCGTCTAGTGGGTGAGGGGCGTCTAGTGGGGTGAGGGAGCGTCTAGTGGGGTGAGGGGCGTCTAGTGGGGTGAGGCGGGCGTCTAGTGTGGTGAGGGAGCGTCTAGTGGATAGGGGGTGGAGTGGGGTGAGAGGGGCGTCTAGTTGGGTGAGGGGCGTCTAGTGGGGTGAGGGGCGTCTAGTTGGGTGAGGGGCGTCTAGTGGGGTGAGGGGCGTCTAGTGGGGTGAGGGGCGTCTAGTGGGGTGAGGGGCGTCTAGTGGGGTGAAGGGCGTCTAGTGGGGTGAAAGGGCGTCTAGTGGGGTGAAGGGCGTCTAGTGGGGTGAGGGGCGTCTAGTGGGGTGAGGGGCGTCTAGTGGGGTGAGGGGCGTCTGGTGGGGTGAGGGGCGTCTAGTGGGGTGAGGGGCGTCTAGTGGGGTGAGGGGGTTTCTAGTGATGTGAGGGGGCGTCTAGTGGGGTGAGTGGCGTCTAGTTCGTGTGATGACGTTTCTAGTTTAGGGGCTCTTAGTGGGGTGAGTGCGTCTGTTAATGTGATGCAGTTAAATTCACATTAGTTTAGTTAATGATGAGTTAGAATATCAAGTGTTGTTAATGATGAGTTAGAATATCAAGTGTTGTTAATGATGAGTTAGAATGTTAAGTGTTAATGATGAGTTAGAATGTCAAGTGTTGTTAATGATGAGTTAGAATGTTAAGTAATGATGATTAGAATGTTAGTGTTAATGATGAGTTAGAATGTTAAGTGTTAATGATGAGTTAGAATGTCAAGTGTTGTTAATGATGAGTTAGAATGTTAAGTGTTAATGATGAGTTAGAATGTCAAGTGTTGTTAATGATGAGTTAGAATGTCAAGTGTTGTTAATGATGAGTTAGAATGTCAAGTGTTGTTAATGATGAGTTAGAATGTCAAGTGTTGTTAATGATGAGTTAGAATGTCAAGTGTTGTTAATGATGAGTTAGAATGTCAAGTGTTGTTAATGATGAGTTAGAATATCAAGTGTTGTTAATGATGAGTTAGAATATCAAGTGTTGTTAATGATGAGTTAGAATGTCAAGTGTTGTTAATGATGAGTTAGAATGTCAAGTGTTGTTAATGATGAGTTAGAATGTCAAGTGTTGGTAATGATGAGTTAGAATGTCAAGTGTTGTTAATGATGAGTTAGAATATCAAGTGTTGTTAATGATGAGTTAGAATATCAAGTGTTGTTAATGATGAGTTAGAATGTCAAGTGTTGTTAATGATGAGTTAGAATGTCAAGTGTTGTTAATGATGAGTTAGAATGTCAAGTGTTGTTAATGATGAGTTAAAACCTTTCTTGTCCAGTGTTATTAATGTTGTTGTTGTTCTTGTTTCAGGTGAGGCGGTGTACCTTGTGTAACCTTACTTTTACCTCTTCGATTTCGAGGGTCGTCGCCCCCCGCGGCTCGGTACCAGACCACACCTCTCGGTTGCTGGCGTGATTGACCTGGCTGTTGGTGCCAGTCGCATGCAGTCCAAGCTATGTACCACAGCCTGGCTGATCATGAACTGATCTTATGAGCACATATGTACACTTATTGTATGATGTTTTATAAGGTTGGTACATGTATGCACTTGTTACACGTTAGATATATGGGTGCTGAGAGCCTATGCCTATGTCTGCCTGCTATGCCTATCCGAGTGGAACTGACTGCTAGGCCGCACGGCACTGGGGCGTTCAAAAGGCAGGCCTCTGATTGGCTAATGCCAGATCACATGGGCAGAGGTTGGTGATCACGTGAACAGCAATGGCTTAGCCGTTAGAAATACGAACCGTACAGCTCGGGCATGCTACGTATGGCATCTCGACATACAACTATACAAACTAAGGACAACAAGCATACAACTCTCAGCTGATTCTATACAATGTCAAAGTACACAACAGTTGAACATTATACTTCACATGGATATTATCGTGACAGAACAATCTACATTACTATATGATGCATCATGATACATAGGAATTAATTAAATGAGCTCATTTCTAGAAAATCATGATAAAAGAGATAAAAAAAAATTGTTCGATCGAACTGTCTTCATGTGATCTACGAATTCTGAGGAAGTATATTTACAAGAAGGTAGTGATTAACAGACAAGGTAGATCTGGTGCACTCAAATCTATACTGTTAATTCTCAGAACTCGGAGAGAGCGTGAACACATAAAAAAAAAAATTTGAATAATACTAAGTAGATATTATAACACACAGTTAAACGCTTACTACATATTTATCTATACAGGTTATTTACATTTAACCCCAACTCTGCTAGGGTGAGATTGATATAGGCTGTATGATTATCATCTCTGGGTGGATCAAACTCTGTTACAATAGGTAACTCAACTTCTGATTAAGGAGGATCTACACTGGTATCCACAAATAATACTTGAGGATTTCTCAACACTTGTCGTGTACGTAGGGAATAACGACATTCAGGTTGATCTGACTGATCATTAGAGGTAGAGGGAACAGCAACAGGAGAATTATCAGATTCTGTCTCACTTGTCTGATTGTCAGGGGTGTCAGGGACTTCGTCATCATCATCGCATACTAACTTCATATGATCTAAATGCGATTCTTTAAACTGACGTACACAAACTGAAATAAAGATAAAAACTTACAGTTTTGCAGAAGAATACACAACACAACAAGATTCAGTCAGTGAATGTGATAATTTATGCAATAAGATCTTGCATGTAAAAATTGATATATGGATAGTTCTTGCTCAGACAAAATATGTTCTATGAACAGGTTCTGCAAAATTAAAAAAAATGAGGCACTGGTTGACACAAAAATGTATACTGTCTATAGAACTAAAACAGGTGAGATACTGGCACAAAAATTAATGGAACACAATGAATGGCACACAGGAAAATGAAATATGCAACTAAGGACATTGGGGCATAAACATTGAAATAATGTTAAACACAGAACAGAAATAATAAGCAACACATTAAATACTGCACACAAAGACAAGAAAATTGATATACAAAGTACTTACTGCATGTGTACGAATTAACAAAAAAGAACATAGATATAAAAATGAGACACAGAACACATGAAAAAGCTGTAAGAGATAATGTAAATGAATTTTCAAGAACACTGAAAACACAAGTCTTTAAATGTCACTAAGAAAATTCACTGGACACTGGCTGGTGGTGACTACTGACGATCTTGGAGAAATGCGCTTACACGAGGAACTCACACAGCAAGCTTTTACGTTGGCGCTCTGGGATGAAGGAAGACACTCTCGACTTGCTATGTGAGCCGGAAATAATGCTGGTGGTACCCAAGGTAGGGTAGAAAATACCACAAAATATTGGCTGGTAGAAGTGTGAGCGGGTGGTTTGTTTACACCCCAGAGTGAGCGGCGAGCATGGGATGACGTCACTGCTGCTCGACTCCCTGGGACACGATGACGTCACGGCGTTTGGCCAGTACACTAATTCTCACGGTCTTGGAACCCTCTAACCCAGGTGGCTTTTTGTACAATAAGCCACAGGAATGGTGAATATCGCTCTGACAAGCGTCCAACTTCTAGCTCAGAGCGATTGGAGACAATACTTCAAGGAACTGGCTTTGCTGAAGAAACGACTGGCTTACTTGTATGTCTGGCTTTCTGGAAGAGGCTGGCTTAGCTCTCTGGACTGGTGGACTTGAATGCTGTTACTTGCACACAGCAGTGAAGAATTGGATGGATGGCAGGAGACACTGGATGACTGTAGGCTGGCTTAGGCTCTATCCCAAAAACTGGCTTACTTGTTGGCTTAATTGCAAAACCCAGATCAACTCTTCGGAGGTTTACTTGCCAGAAGACTGGAGACACTGCTTCAGAAGAGTCTTGGATGACGTCACCGGATGAGGGAAAGTTAGGTAACGTTTCGGTTCACACACAACCCGCACATATAAAAAGAGAGGAGCTTACGACGACGTTTCGGCCTGACTTGGACCATTTACAAAGTCACACTAACACACAGAACAGGTGCAAGGGGTATATATAGGCAGGCAGACAGGCAGGCCTGCCTGTCTGCCTGCCTATATATACCCCTTCCACCTGTCCTGTGTGTTAGTGTGACTTTGTAAATGGTCCAAGTCGGGCCGAAACGTCGTCGTAAGCTCCTCTCTTTTTATATGTGTGGGTTGTGTGTGTATTGTTCCAGTCACGGTATTGTGCCTTTTTTGTTATTTAGGTAACGGTTGGTGTGACGCTGGTCTGGGAGACGCTGGAGGCACTCAAACACCGGGTCAAATCTGCTCAGATTACACAAAATCTACGCCCACAAGCTGCCACCATTTGTGTTGTGGGGGTTCTTTGCATAGATTTGGTAATATAATTAAAGATGAGCTTGGTTGTTGGTATCGTTTAATGGACCGTTAGATTTATGGGAGCTGAGAGCCTAGGCCTAGCCGTCCGGCTGCACTGCCTATCTCAGTGGAACTGCCTCACTGGTGAGCGGGCACTCCTTGCGTTCAAAAGGGGAGCCTATGATTGGCTAACACAAGATCACATGGTGGTCACGTGAACAGCTATGGTAAAGCCGTTAGAAATACGAACCGTACAACCCGTACATACACTTGTTACACATACTAGTGTACGTGTACACTTGTTACACATACCAGTGTACGTGTACACTTGTTACACATACCAGTGTACGTGTACACTTGTTACACATACCAGTGTACGTGTACACTTGTTACACATACCAGTGTACGTGTACACTTGTTACACATACCAGTGTACGTGTACACTTGTTACACATACCAGTGTACGTGTACACACTGTGATAGACTATAACACAAAGTACTTATGGTATAAGTGAGTCTGAGCTGTGTACTTCCTTTAAATCTCACTATCTCTTGGTCTGCCTTACCATTTTTACCTTTTACTCTGCATTTCTTACTTTCTCTTCTCTTTCTTCGTAGTCTTCTACAGTATAATTTTATGCCTTAATTTCTGTGCTATCCACTTATAGCTAATTTTAATTAACCATTTTACGAATATTGTAACCACTAGTATTGTGTAGTTATGTTTCTGTGATCCAATCCTGCAGTTGATGCCCACCATGAACCTGTTACTACCTACCATGACAACACTCATACACTGGCTACCATCACAACACTGATACACTGGCTACCATGACAACACTGATATACTGGCTACCATGACAACACTCATACACTGGCTACCATGACAACACTGATACACTGGCTACCATGACAACACTGATATACTGGCTACCATGACAACACTCATACACTGGCTACCATCACAACACTGATACACTGGCTACCATGACAACACCACTGATATACTGGCTACCATGACAACACTCATACACTGGCTACCATCACAACACTGATACACTGGCTACCATCACAACACCACTGATATACTGGCTACCATGACAACACCACTGATATACTGGCTACCATGACAACACCACTGATATACTGGCTACCATGACAACACCACTGATATACTGGCTACCATGACAACACTGATACACTGGCTACCATGACAACACCACTGATATACTGGCTACCATGACAACACTGATATACTGGCTACCATGACAACACCACTGATATACTGGCTACCATGACAACACCACTGATATACTTGCTACCATGACAACACCACTGATATACTGGCTACCATGACAACACCACTGATATACTGGCTACCATGACAACACTGATATACTGGCTACCATGACAACACCACTGATATACTGGCTACCATGACAACACTGACACACTGGCTACCATGACAAAACCACTGATATACTGGCTACCATGACAACACTGATACACTGGCTACCATGACAACGCCACTGATATACTGGCTACCATGACAACACTGATATACTGGCTACCATGACAACACCACTGATATACTGGCTACCATGACAACACTGATACACTGGCTACCATGACAACACTGATATACTGGCTACCATGACAACACCACTGATATACTGGCTACCATGACAACACTGACACACTGGCTACCATGACAAAACCACTGATATACTGGCTACCATGACAACACTGATACACTGGCTACCATGACAAAGCCACTGATATACTGGCTACCATGACAACACTGATATACTGGCTACCATGACAACACCACTGATATACTGGCTACCATGACAACACTGATATACTGGCTACCATGACAACACCACTGATATACTGGCTACCATGACAACACCACTGATATACTTGCTACCATGACAACACCACTGATATACTGGCTACCATGACAACACCACTGATATACTGGCTACCATGACAACACCACTGATATACTTGCTACCATGACAACACCACTGATATACTGGCTACCATGACAACACCACTGATATACTGGCTACCATGACAACACCACTGATATACTGGCTACCATGACAACACCACTGATATACTGGCTACCATGACAACACCACTGATATACTGGCTACCATGACAACACTAGTGATTCCAGATAATGGTTCCTAGTGATGGTACCATGACAACACCAGTGGTTCCTGATAATGATTCCTAGTGATGGTACCATGGCAGCCATTAATGGTGCCATAACATTATTGGTGCCTGGTACAGGATCACTCACCTCTCTGAATTACATCATTATTAACTAAGTCTTAAACTCACACGATTGATTGTTTACTCATCAAGGTATTTGTTGATTCATCATGGTGTCTAATATTGTCATGGTTCTCTGTATGTTCTCCAGTACATTTATGTCCATGCTGTAGTATGGTGACCAAAACTGAGCAGCATAATCTAAATAAGACCTTACTAGTGATGTATAGAGCTGTAAAATAACTTTTGGACTCCTGTTTCTTATTTTTCTTGATATAAATCCAAGTAATCTGTTAGCCTTATTGCTCGCAATGAGGCACTCTTGTCTTGGTTTCAGATTTCTGCTTACCATGACTCCTAAGTCCTCGATCCCATGTTACAACCTTTCCTTCTATACCATCAACTGTCACTTTTCCTAACAATCTTTTGTGAGGTACTTTATCCAAACCTTTACTAAAATCCAAATAAATAACATCCTATTCTTTAGTGTGGTTCACTGCATTTTTATTGAAGGTCAGTAAATATGTCAGGCAGGAACGACCTCTTGCGAATCCTTGTTGAGACTCGTTAGTCAAATTATGTTTATTGAAGTGCTTTTGATATACCTTTGAAGAGTTTCGAGAGTATCTACTCTCTGAGCCCGGCCATGGGCCAGGATCGTCTGGTGTTTGCCTGGTCAACCAGGCTGTTGCTGCTGGAGGCCCACTGCCCCACATATCCATCACAGCCTGGTTGATCTGGCACCCGATGAAGATACTTGTCCAGTTTCCTCTTGAAGGCTTCTACACTGGTTCCAGCCATGTTTCGGATATCTTCTGGTAAGATGTTGAATAGTCTGGGACCCCGGATGTTAATACAGTGCTCCCGTATTGTCCCCACCGCACCCCTGCTCCTCACTGGGTTTATTTTACACTTTCTCCCATATCTCTCACTGCAGTATGTTGTTATGGCAGTGTGCAGATTTGGGACCAGGCCCTCAAGTACTTTCCAAGTATATATTATCATGTATCTCTCTCTCCTCCGCTCCAATGAGTACATGTTCAAGACTTGAAGGCGTTCCCAATAATTTAGATGTTTCAATGGCTCAATGTGAGCCGTAACGATCTCTGAATTTGTTCCAGCTCTGATATTTCTCCTGCCCTGAACGGGGCCGTCAGCACTGAGCAGTATTCTAAGTGAGGGAGCACTAGCGATTTGAAGAGTGTCACCATCGGCATTATTTCCCGTGTTTTGAAAGTTCTCAATACCCACCCCGTCATCTTCCTGGCTGTTGTGTTCTTTGTCTTGTTATGGTCTTTAAAAGACAGATCAGCAGACATAATTATTCCCAAGTCCTTAACGTGTTCCTTTCGTTCTATGTGGTGACCCTCTTGCGTTTTGTATATAGTGTTCCTTTTGAGTTCTTCATTTTTTCCATACCTAAGCAGCTGAAACTTATCACCATTGAACGTCATGTTGTTCTCCACTGCCCATTGGAAGACCCTGCTTATGTCCTCCTGTAATTTTTCAGTGTCCTCTACCGTAGTGACTTTCATGCTTATTTTAGTGTCATCTGCAAATGATGATACAAAAGTGTGCTGGGTGTTTTTATCTATGTCTGCTATGAGGATGAGAAACAGCAGAGGTGCCAGAACAGTGCCTTGGGGCACTGAGCTTTTGACCTCGCTGATGCTGGATCTTGCCCTGTTCACTACTACTTTTTGTGTTCTGTGTGTTAGGAACTCAAAAATCCATCTGCCTACCTTCCCCGTAATGCCTATGGCCCTCATTTTGTGCGCTATCACTCCATGATCGCATTTGTCATACGCCTTTGCAAAATCTGTTTAAATCACATCTGTGTTTTGGTCGTCCTCCAATGCCTCCGTAATTCTGTCATAATGGTTCAGCAGCTGTGACAGGCATGATCGTCCCGCTCTGAAGCCATGCTGGTTCGGGTTATGTTGGTTGTGCTGGTCCATGAAGTTTGTAATCTGCCGTCTCATCACTCTTTCAAAGATTTTTATGATGTGAGAAGTCAGTGCTACTGGTCTGTAATTTTTAGCTAGTGCTCTACTACCTCCCTTATGCAAAGGAGCTATGTCTGCACTCTTTAAGGCCTCCGGTATTTCACCTAGATCTAAGCTCTTTCTCCACAGAATACTAAGGCCTCTTGCTAATGGTACTTTGCACTGCTTTATAAATAAAGCATTCCATGAATCTGGTCCAGGTGCTGAGGGACTGGGCATGTTGTCCATTTCTTTTTCAAAATCTATGGGATTTGTACTAATGTCGGTTAGTTGGTCTGCGCGGCATTCTGCTAGAATGAAAAATATTTCTGCATTTTCTACCTTGCTGTCATTTAGTGGGTTGCTGAACACTGACTCATACTGTACCTTTAGGATTTCACTTATTTCCTGTTCATCGTCAGTATATGAATCTCCTCTCAATAATGGACCAATTCTACAGGTAGTTCTTAGCTTGGATTTTGAGTAGGAATAGAAATATTTTGGGTTTCTTGCAATATCCTGTATGGCTCTTTGTTCCCTTTGTACTTCTTCTGTCAGGTATGACATCTTAAGTTTGTGCTCTAATTCAGTGATCTCTCGGTTAAGGCTATCTCTCCTCTGTTGCAACATATTTGTGTTTTTCAGCAATTCAGTAACCCGTTTTCTTCTCCTGTACCATCTACTACGCTCTCTCTCTATATCTGATCTTCTTCTGGGTTTCCTCAATGGTACGTGTTTCATACATACCTTGTATGCTTCTGTATTCAGCTTCTCTAGGCACTGGTGGGGATGTGTTGTGGGGTTCTTTTCATAGATTTGGTAATATTAACAGACGATGAGCTTGGTTTTTGGTAGCGTTTAATGAGGCGTTGGATATATGGGAGCTGAGAGCCTATGCCTGTGTCCGTCTCGTATGCCTACTCCGGATGATACTGATCTACTCGGCCGCCTGGCACTGAGGCATTCAAAAGGCAGGCCTCTGATTGGCTAATGCCAGAACACATGGGCAGAGGTTGGAAATCACGTGAACAGCCGTGGTGCAGCCGTTAGAAATACTAACCGCACAGCTCGGGCATGCTACGTATGGCGTCTCGACATACAACTATACAAACTAAGGGCAACAGGCAACAACTCTCAGCTGATTCTATACAATGTCAAAGTACACAACAGTTGAACATTATACTTCACATGGATATTATCGTGATAGAACAATCTACATTACTATATGATGCATCTTGATACTTGGGAATTAATTAAATGAGCTCATTCAAGAAAATCATGATAAAAGAGATAAAAAAAAATAACTTGTTCGAACGAACTGTCTTCATGTGATCTACGAATTCTGAGGAAATATATTTACAAGAAGGTAGTGATTAACAGACAAGGTAGATCTGGTGCACTCAAATCTATACTGTTAATTCTCAGAACTCGGAGAGAACGTGAACACACAAAAAAAAATTTGAGTAATACTAAGTAGATATTATAACACACAGTTAAACGCTTACTACATATTTATCTATACAGGTTATTTACATTTAACCCCAACTCTGCTAGGGTGAGATTGATATAGGCTGTATAATTATCATCTCTGGGTGGATCAAACTCTGTTACAATAGGTAACTCAACTTCTGATTGAGGAGGATCTACACTGGTATCTACAAATGATACTTGAGGACTTCTCAACACTTGTCGTGTACGTAGGGAATAACGACATTCAGGTTGATCTGACTGACCATTAGAGGTAGAGGGTACAGCAACAGGAGAATTATCAGATTCTGTCTCACTTGTCTGATTATTAGGGGTGACAGGGACTTCGTCATCATCATCGCATACTAACTTCATATGATCTAAATGCGATTCTTTAAACTGACCCGTGCTAATTTCTCTAACTTTATACTTGTTACCATTAATATGTTTGACTACTCTATAAGGACCAACGAACTTTTGATCGAGTTTTGTCATTGCTGAAGTTTTTATTAAAGTTAAACAACATGACTCTGGACCCTACTTGAACTTTAGTCGGTTTGGCTTTAGTATTAGTTACTCTAGTAAATTCTGCTGTTGACTTATGAAGTGTTTCACGAATTCTTCTGAAAACACTTTGAGCTTGACTGGTGCGAACTGCTACGAAATCATCTGGATTGTAAGTCGGTTTCGGATTGGAATATAACAGCTCATAAGGCAAACGCTTATCGACACCGTACAGTGCATAATGAGGGGTATCACCTATTGAAGCGTTAAAGGCAGAATTTATGGCACATTGAACATCAGGAATGACTTCTTAAGTCCCATTTTAACTAATTGTGTACTGTGAATATTTTTACCGTTCTCATTTTTACCTGAATTAGTCTTTGTGCAATTTTCATTGCAAGTATGTCTCACTTACCTTACAGTAGTGTAGCTAATGACGGCATTCAGTCCCCTAATGTTCCAAATGCCCCTGCTGAAATTCATAATAGTCATTTACCGAATGTTAGACCTACCCAGTTACAGTGTCAATATAGTTTCCTTCGTGATCCTGATAGTTCCTTACCGACTGAAAGACAGTATCTAGCTCTTGAGCAATGTGTGTGGGGAATTGTGAGAGAAGTCTATCTGGGACACCGCCACTAGCAATAAACAAACTCCCAGGGAGATGACCGACTCGTATAAATTTTACCGCAGTCATTCCCTTTAAGGTATGTGAGAACTTTACCCGCTCCTGGCCACACCGAGGGGGTACCTTCAATATTCTCGTTAGCCCACTGCACTCTAGACCAGTATAAATAAATTTGAGAAGATCATTTATTATAGCTATATTACGTTAAATTTAAGTGGACTGTATAGGTTGTTGAACAACTGATCACACGGAGAAGAGATAGAGAACAGACAGTTAAATTATTATGACCAACACTCACCTAATTAACAGCATCATAGCGGTGTATCGTAGATCGTTGACCTAGCTAAAGTACATCTACTGTGCGTAACAATATCATTGGCCAATAACAAAGTCGACAACAGAGTACTTAGCTTTAGATGAGGGAGTCGTTCCGTTGTTGGCGTCCTCCTGCGATCTGATTCGATCGCGATGGTGTTAGCTGTTTCGTCGAGTCAAGGAAGGTTAATTTCCGTACACTCTTATACGCCCACGAGACCGAGCGTTAGTTAACATGTGGTTGGTCGGGGTAGCGAATCAGATCCTCTCACTAATCCGACCGTTTGTACTGTTTATACATATAACTTTACATATTACGTGTATCCTGGCTTAATGCCCCACTAGTTTATACACATTCACAGTCTCGATACTTGAATTTCGAGTAGATAACTTGCGATATGTTAGTTCATTTCAATCACATCCAATATGGCGGTCGGGGTATGGCGTACCCAAGCCAGACCCGGTCGATACAATCAACCCCTGATTATTTACAACTCGGTTTCACTATATTCACCATTTCCCACAGTTCATCGAATATATTACAGTCTCTTCTAAGATGAACTCCCCAACATCAGGGTTACGACTTTATCCTGCCGTATGGTCATTTCACTCAGTTCAAATAGGCCTATGACCGCGTCACTCGCGGCGGCCCACCTTATTTCACAATTATTGTCCTATTACTGGACCTCCTGGACCGATTGTCCCACTTGATATTCCCCCCGTCACTGGATATTCCTCCACATTACGAAAGGAGGTAATTAAATCCGATTTGGTGGGCGGAATCTCCAAATTCGACAGGCCATCCCATCACCTGATCGGGTCGGTAGGCCCCCAGTTCACTCTCTGCCTATTCCCCTCTATGCCGCCTCCCTGCCCAGCTGCCCAGGCATCTCGCGCATGCGTGTGAATTCGTTGGTTCTTTTCAGTTAATGTTAAGCCAACAACAACACAGCAATGATATCTATTCATATTGGAAAGTTTATCAATTACAACTTTCGGAAAATACCAATATTTTCCACAATGTGTTTGTTCTCACAGCTTGTATCAGAGAGTTATAACAGTTCTGCGGAATGTGAAGTTCAAATTCAGTCCTGATAGCTTTGTGCATTACGTATTAACGTAGCCGAGCGGTCAAGAAACTAGTAAAACTGTCACTCCTGTCTGGAATCCAGTCATAATTGCACACAGGATAGTGTACTATCCCTGTGATGGCTCTTGATCAAGTGGTAGTTCCTCTCCAGGGGACGCTTTGTTGAGTAAAGACTGTTTGAAATGAGTTATGCCATCTCTTGTTGTCACTTGCCGCCTGCAGAAAGACGTTTCTGTGGCTAGTGTTTACTAGAGTGTCTGTTGTGTTGTGTTCCAGATAGTGATATTATCCCAGTTGACAGTAAGTCCTTTGCAGAGTAAAGTGTCGTGTGTCGAGGAATTATTACCTGCAGTAAGAGATAGTGAGAGTCGCTCTCCTTTGCTCATACTTTGTGTTATTGAGCTATCTATTTTACCCGGGGAGAGTCCTTCCACTCCACCGTGCCGTTCATTCCTCCAGTAGGAAAGTGTTCCCAGTTCTTAGTGAATAAAGAAAACTCAGTTTAAGAGATTATTTGCATTTGCTAGCCGAGTCCTTACTAAGACTGAAGGCAATTATACAGTTATGCAAATCCAATGTAGTTGCTGATGCTTTGTCGCGTCATATCAGTGTAGTAACTGCCGATCCTCTATTTAGTGCTGAGGATGTAAAGACTGCTCAAAGACAAGACCCCTTGTGGTCTGGTGTGGTAACACTTGAACCCAATTTTCACTTTACCTTACTGCTCTGCACTCAGGAGTGGTGATGAGGTCAATGCATGGGTATGCAGAATGTACTGATTATGGAGACTTACTACACATTATATTATATTATTGTTATAATATGCATTTATTTCAGTTTGTTCACTGTATAACTCTTTCCATATTTATTCCTCTCTGATCACTCATATATATATTTTAATGTATTAGTCTTACTGAGATCCTCACACTGGTCTAACAGGATATTGTGGTATTGTGTATGGTAGGCCTCCGTGGCTGTCTGGCAGCACTGCCAGATGTATGACTGAAGCAACCACTCAGGTCCTGTGTACTACCATGCGAAGTCACGTTTTAAACCACTTTCATTTTCTTAGATCACTATCCTTGTGTTTTCCACTGCCAATTGGGTTCACTAGGTCTTTCTATTATGTCCTGATATCCTAGTCCATTCGTTATATGTGGTAACTCAAATCTATGAATATCACTTGTCACATGACCACACCAGGGCAAGTAGAGTCACCCTCGCTGCCACACTTGTCACATGACCACACCAGGGCAAGTAGAGTCACCCTCGCTGCCACACTGACTATTGGTTTTTAATTTACTCTTATTTTATCCCTATTTTTTTTATCACTGTGCTGTACACTGGTTATTACAAGGATATACACTATATTTATTTATGATACCTTTTCTTTTCACTGCACTAAACTGGGGTCATTGCATTATTTTCCACACGATACCTAGGCCTCCCCTTACACTTCCATGACAAAAAATTATTTCACGCTTAGTAGTGGCAACGAGAAAGACACTTCACATGGATTGTATACTTCATTTATGTATACTGTGATTCCCTGCACATCAGTGCCACCATCACTTGTTTTTGTTACTTATAACTATAGTAGTTACTTCTCTGTTATTTCCGCTTCTCAGGACCTCTGGCAATTGTTCACTAGTGCCAATCCTTGTAGTATATTTCCATATGCTACACCATATATTTTAAGCTATACTGGGGATTTATTACTATTTCTCTTACTACAGATTTAGTTCACTGTGTCACTGCACATATATATCCTTGCCACTCGCTATATTATTTAGTTAGTTCAATATCTGTTTGTTAATTTCCCCCTCCTATTTTGAATGAATCTGGCAATAATTCGCTGGCCTGCCAGGCCTATTCCCACAGTAACCGTTACTCCATTGGCACTCTAGAATTTACACTATAGTCCATATTTTTTCTATTTAATGTTCACTGCTATTCCTCTTATGTTGGTTCAAATGAGTATATGCACTTTAATCAAATTATGTTTATTGAAGTGCCTTCAATCAAATTATGTTTATTGAAGTGCCTTCAATCAAATTATGTTTATTGAAGTGCCTTCAATCAAATTATGTTTATTGAAGTGCCTTCAATCAAATTATGTTTATTGAAGTGCCTTCAATCAAATTATGTTTATTGAAGTGCCTTCAATCAAATTATGTTTATTGAAGTGCCTTCAATCAAATTATGTTTATTGAAGTGCCTTCAATCAAATTATGTTTATTGAAGTGCCTTCAATCAAATTATGTTTATTGAAGTGGCTTCTTATTCTATGGGCTGTAGTTGATTCTGACAATTTGCCTACTAGTGACGTCAGACTTACTGGACGCAAATTTAATGGAACTGACTTATCTCTGATTTAAAGATATAAATTACATTAGTCATCTTCCACATGTTCGGCACGGCTAAGTTCCCATTTGCACTCTTAGGTAAGTACCCTTGAAAACAGTTCGTCGGGGCCCGAAAACTTAATTTTCTCTAGTTTGTCTTCCTGTTTGATAAGCATATACTTCGTGATACCTGAGATGATACCTCACTCGGGTATCACATACTTGAGTATATTTCAGACACACATGAGTACACGCACGCGCGTGCGCGCTCGGAGAAACAAGTAGGAGAGGTGGAATCGAATATCAATAAGAGGGGAAGCTGAAAGATAGGTTGAAAATTATTAAACATTAAAGGTGAAGAGTGAAGCAATGTTGAGAGCCACACAAGATGAGTGTGAGGGATGAAGTGATAAAGATGAACTAGCAGGAAGGAACGCTGACGCTGAATGACACAGAAGAATGACAAGTACTTAGCAAAACATTCAAAGAAGTGTTGAGGGAGGCAAGTGGAGCACTAGTGGAGGATACTGTGGTCAGAACAAGTCAACAAGTACTGGAGTGTAACAACACTACTACATCAGCTGGATATAAGTAAAGCAGTGGCACCACATAACATATCTCCCTGGCTGCTGCTGCTGCCGCCACTACCAACATACCAACTATTTGAAATCATAATAAAGGTCTATAACTAATCTACCCTTCATGACAGCTGCCAGAAAATTGGAAGGCGGCAAATGTAGTCTCCATACATAAAAAAGGAACTGAAAATATTTGCAGGAAATCCATATACAATGAGGGATGGAAAATCGTCTTACAGATTTGTTGGAGTTTTATGAGAATCACAAAGATAAAACAAGAAAGACACAAGTGGGTGGGCTGCATCTTCTTGGACTGCAGGAGAGTTTGATACAGTACCACATGACAGATTAGTGCAGAAACAGAGAGAGTTAAGTGAGTGCTACAGTGGGTCAGGGAGTACATGAATGACAGAAGGCAGGGGATAACAGTAAAGGATGTGACAGCAGAATGGGAGGATGTAACGCAGAGGGTTCCACAAACATCAGTGTTATGACCATTACTGTTCCTAATTTATGTGAACAACCTACCAGAAGGGATCAAGCCCTATGTGTCACTGCTGATGATATAAAACTAATGAGAATAATAAGATGAGAAAACAATAATATACTTTAGGATGACCTGAACACACATGTGGTCAAACAAGTGGCTTCCAGAGTTATACCATGTGAGTTGAAGAAGGTGAAGGTAGACCAGATACACTACAACATGTGGGCGGAGACAAGTTAGAAATATCAGTGTTAAAAGGACCTGAGGTAAATATATCACCAGAAACACAAAGTGTTATGTCAGCGGCCTCCAGCTCGGTATAATATTAAGTCCATCATTGAGCATATGGCTCCAACCTGGAGACCGCACTTGATAATACAAGTAGCTGAAAGAGGCTCCAACGATTGGCACCCACAAGTGCCAGAACTGAGAGCAGTGTACTCTGAGGAGAAGTGCCAGAACTGAGAGCAGTATACTCTGAGGAGAAGTGCCAGAACTGAGAGCAGTGTACTCTGAGGAGAAGTGCCAGAACTGAGAGCAGTGTACTCTGAGAAGTTGAAGGAACTGAACCTGACCACCCTGGCGGAGACAAGTGCAACCAAACACATGACTGTGACATGCAACATCCTGAAAGAGAGGAGGGGGTGGAGGATCAGGGGACACAGGTGGAAGCTGAAGACAGTTATGAATCATAGAGATATAAGGAAGAATTTCTTTGGTGTCAGGCTGGTTGAAAAGTGGAATGACTTGGATGAGGCAGTGGTGGAGGTAAACTTAATACACAGCTTCAAGGGTAGGTAGGATAAAACCCGAGGCCACAAATCAGTTATGCCAATCAAAATGGTGTAGGAAGCGGGGCCAGGAGCTGAGTCTCGACTTCTTTGCACACAACTCTTGAGTACTGAGTTTTGTGTGTGTGTGTGTGTACTCACCTAATTGTGGTTGCAGGGGTCGAGTCTTAGCTCCTGACCCGCCTCTTTACTGGTTGCTACTAGGTCCACTCTCTCCTTGCTCCATGAACTTTATCATACCTCTTCTTAAAGCTATGTATGGATCCTGCATCCATTACATCACTCTCCAGATTGTTCCACTTCCTAACAACTCTATGGCTGAAGAAATATTTCCTAACATCCCTATGACTCATCTGAGTTTTCAACTCCCAGTTGTGACCCCTTGTTGGTGTGTCACATCTCTGAAGCATTCTGTCCCTGTCCACCTTGTCAATTCCTCTCAGTATTTTATGTTATTATCATGTCCTCCCTTATTCCTCCTGTCTTCCAGTGTTGTCAGGTTGAGTTCCATTAACTTCTCCTCATAGGACAAACCCCCTCAGCTCTGGGACTAGTCTTGTTGCAAACCTTTGCATTTTCTCTAATTTCTTGACGTGTTTGACCAGGTGTGGGTTCCATACTGGTGCTGTGTTACGCAGAAAATGGGGCGCCTGGGGCTTAAGGCCTTGTCTAGGGGCAAAGGTAAAAGTTACACAAATATCATGTAAAAATGAGCCCCCCAGGTGTATTGCTAAACCAACGTTCACTACCTCAGTGGTTTGGTTATTAGAGGGTTCAGGCAACATTCATCGTTAGGAAAATATACATATATTACTTCTAACAATATATACAAACACTAGACAAACACACCCACATGTCACTCAACATGTACACCCAAATAAAGATACATAAGGAGCCAGGAGGCTGCGATGTCAAACTAAAACAAAATACACACGTAAGTATGGGGATAGTGGCGCCATGCCTTCCTCTACTCTCCTACCCACACCATTTCATCCAGTTTGAGCAGCTCTGACTCATCCCACAGCCCTGACCACACCAGAGCCCAGGTAAGCCTACTGGTAAGCACTAAAGTAGCCTATGGGTTGAGTTGGATAAACAAAAGGAGCACAGCATGTTTGTCAGCCATGCCGCTTCTCCGCGTAACTGCCCAGGCTCACACACCAACGCTATACCCCAACACTTGGAAACTAAGTCACAATAGGGCATCCTTACATTTTACAGTTTAAGCTAATTTACAGTGCCCACAAATGTGTAACATTATTTATATATAGCTCCTGGAGAGCGAAACGTTGCCACAGTAAAATGTCACATTAGTTGCATTTGTGTCCTTTTACTTAACATATTAAATTATGGCACACTTCTCCACTATACATATTACAATGCAGAAACCTGCATAACGCCCCCACCCCTAGACCACAGGTCTCACTCTTCTAGCTCTATGAACTCTGACACCGCTGCTCTAAAAGAAAACCTACCGTAAGGTCTGAGGCAGTGAGACACAGCAGCATTACACACAATGAATATTGGTAATCTGCGGACATGTGAAACTCATTTAACATAAAAGTGATCAAGTTTTGCGCAAAATAAACTATCACAACACAGTGCTGGCCAAGCACGGCCCTTGATGCATTTTACCTAAATATATCATTCAACCTTATACACTAATGAGGTATCTTTGTACATAAGTAAACCTGAGAAATGACACTTATTGAAATAAACAAGCGCTCAGTATCAACAATTCCATTTACACACACACACACACACACACACACACACACACACACAGCCCCGGTGGCCTAGTGGTAAAGCTCTCGCTTCACGCACGGAGGGCCCGGGTTCTATTCCCGACGGGGCGGAAACATTTCAAGTGTTTCCTTACACACACACACACTCACACACATACATACAACAGGCCTAGTGTCAAATCGACATGTGCCTAGGACAAAATGGTAACTAACACACACACACACACACACATACATACATATATATATATATATATATATATATATATATACGTATATATATATGTCGTGCCGATTAGGTAAAACTGGTCAATTAGCAAGAACTCATTTAAAATTAAGTCCTTTCTAAAAATTTCTATTATACGTTTAAAGATATATTTTTTTCATTTATGTTAATGTAAGAATTTATAATTTTGTACCAAGAGAAACTTTGAAAACCTACCTAACCTTAATACAACAAGCGCAATTTAATTTAGCCTAACCCATCTAAATATATTTTAGATACGTTAACATTAATTTAATAATAAAGAAACACAATGAAAAATATTTTTTTCGTTATGTTCAGAATGATTTTGGCGAAATTATTGCATACACAAATTTTCACTTGTCTTATATGGCAAGGTGAGCGTTGCTATTTAAGCCAAAATCGCAAGTTTTACCTAATCGGCACGACATATATATATATATATATATATATATATGTGTGTGTGTGTGTGTGTGTGTGTGTGTGTGTGTCAGTAATGTTGCAACAACGCGCCAAAATATGTGACACACAAAAAAATTAAAATAGTAACAAGTCTCCAGAAGGAGTGACAAGAAAAAGAAAAATTTCCATATTAAATTCTACTTAAAAAGGAACATTACATTATCAGCCCATCTGACAGCAGTGTTTAGTAAACAAAACTGTCTCCTCAAGACACACCTCTGACAGCAGTGTTTAGTAAACAAAACTGTCTCCTCAAGACACACCTCTGACAACAGTGTTTAGTAAACAAAACTGTCTCCTCAAGACACACCTCTGACAACAGTGTTTAGTAAACAAAACTGTCTCCTCAAGACACACCTCTGACAACAGTGTTTAGTAAACAAAACTGTCTCCTCAAGACACACCTCTGACAACAGTGTTTATTTAGTAAACAAAACTGTCTCCTCAAGATACACCTCTGACAGCAGTGTTTATTTAGTAAACAAAACTGTCTCCTCAAGACACACATCTGACAGCAGTGTTTATTTAGTAAACAAAACTGTCTCCTCAAGACACACATCTGACAGCAGTGTTTATTTAGTAAACAAAACTGTCTCCTCAAGACACACCTCTGTGAGAACCAGCAGAGCAAAATATCGGGCTCCAAAAACTGGATAAATACGTAGTCACATAAATTTTGTTGGTGGGACTGTGGCCATAAAACACTGGAGTCATCGCTGATGACACTCAGAAGGTGGACCTTCTAGGCCGTCACCTACATGTCATTCCAAGGACCCTGGAGTCACCCTACAGTGGTGATCAAAAAGAAAAAAAATGGTTACTGGAGAGCCAAAACACCTCGGATCACTAGACATGACCCAAAAAGTGGGGAGGCATCACCGCCAGCCCCACGTTAACAAAAACTTAAGGTCCAACAGTCCATGAGATACCAACATAAAAACACAGGTGAAACATACCAGCTAACACCTAAAAAAAGTAGCATACTTTACCTAGGCATGGCAACTGATGTGACTATCAATAAAAAAAAACTAGGGAATTCTGACAAGAACAGATAAGTGATCTATACACTTCATTAGGTATATTATACATGAGACAATACATCAGATACCACATTCTCTGTTCTCTTTACGTAATTAATCACCATGTTAAGAGGTTTCAGAAACAAGGCCCACCTGGTGAGTCTCTGATTGTGGTTCTTCATTAAGTGAAGGAAATGTAAGGGATTGTAGCCACTATACACAGTTAGAGGATGAATTGATCCTGATACATAAACTGAAAAATGTTGCACTGCCAACACTATAGTGGTATAGTTTCTCTGGTGTTTTAAGTTTTGCAGAGAAGTAGCTGACTGGCAATAACTGTCCTGCTACTTCTTGTAGTAATACAGCCCCAACACCAGTATCACTGGCGTCTACTTGTAGAGAAAATGGTAGTGCAAAATTAGGACTAGCCAGCACAGGAGCACTAGTAAGCGAAAGCTTTTACATGTTTAAATGCCCTCTGATACTTCATGTCCCACACATATTTTCGCTTGGGGCTAGTAAGGTCTGTGAGTGGAGAGATTACCTTTGACAAATTCGGACAGAACTTTCTGTAAATGCCCACAAAACACAACCTCCTTTCGGTTCTTTGGTACAGAGTAATTGTCTATAGCCTCCACCTTGGCATTCACTGGGGCCACTTTCCCTTGGTCAGTTACATGTCCTAGAAAAGTTATCTGGGCGTGTCCTCTTTAAGGGGGGCTCCTTGTCGCGGTAAAGAGGCTATCAGTCTGAGAAATTGGACCTCTTGGTCTTCTTCCTCAGACCGAACCTAATTACCCCCCAATCCCCCCTCCCCTTTCCCATCTTCCCCATCCTCCCTTTTCCCTTTCCTCCTCCTCCTCATCCCTCCCTTATTTCCTTCCCATTTTTACCCTGGGAGCTTCTCTCCACAGGCATTCTAGTTCCTAGGTAAGGGGAAGGGTACTGTGGTCC
>WNWK01026795.1:0-26985 GCA_009830355.1 Cherax destructor | reverse complement strand
AGGATTTAGGAGTTCTGGTTAGTAGTAATCTGAAGCCTAGACAACAGTGCATAAGTGTTCGCAATAAAGCTAACAGAATCCTTGGCTTCATATCAAGAAGTATAAATAACAAAAGTCCTCAGGTTGTTCTTCAACTCTATATATCTTTGGTTAGGCCTCATTTAGATTATGCTGCACAGTTCTGGTCACCGTATTACAGAATGGATATAAATGCACTGGAAAACGTACAGAGGAGGATGACAAAGTTGATCCCATGTATCAGAAATCTTCCCTATGAGGATAGACTGAGGGCCCTGAATCTGCACTCTCTAGAAAGGCGTAGAATTAGGGGGATATGATTGAGGTGTACAAATGGAAAACAGGAATAAACAAAGGGGATGTAAATAGCGTGCTGAAAATATCCAACCAAGACAGGACTCGCAGCAATGGTTTCAAGTTGGAAAAGTTCAGATTCAGGAAGGATATAGGAAAGCACTGGTTTGGTAATAGAGTTGTGGATGAGTGGAACAAACTCCCGAGTACCGTCATAGATGCTAAGACGTTGTGTAGTTTTAAAAATAGGTTAGATAAATACATGAGTGGGTGTGGATGGGTGTGAGCTTGTACTAGGTCAGATGCAGTGCTCCTTCCTTAAGTGAATGTAACCTGACCTGTACTAATTCCTTAAGTGGAAGTGACCTGACCAGGTGGTCGGCTGGACAATTATATGAGTGGGTGCGGTTGGGTGTGAATTGGTCCTGACTAGGTTGTGCTACTAGGTCAGATGCAGTGCTCCTTCCTTAAGTGAATGTAACCTGACCTGGCTGGGTCGGGGCATTGGCTTAAGCCGTTGGAGATTTGGACCTGCCTCGCATGGGCCAGTAGGCCTGCTGCAGTGTTCCTTCTTTCTTATGTTCTTATGTTCTTAAATACTTCGTCCAGCTCCCCGGCAGTGGGCCGCGTGCCCAGAACGCTGCAGGCATTTCCCCTCTGGATCGCAACACTGAGTATATAACACATAATGGCACTTTCCTCTAGTCACTACATTAGTTTCCCTTACCTGGAGTTTACCTGCAGGGAGTTTCGAGGGTCAACAGACCCGAGATCTTGTCCATGACCAGGCCTCACGGTGGATCAGGGCCTGATCAACCAGGCTGCTACTACTAAATAATGTAGATCTTAATACTACTGATTGCGAAAAGGATTTAGGAGTTCTGGTTAGCAGTAATCTAAAACCAAGACAGCAGTGCATAAGTGTTCGCAATAAAGCAAACAGAATCCTTGGCTTCATATCAAGAAGCATAAATAATAGGAGTCCTCAGGTTGTTCTTCAACTCTATATATCCTTGGTTAGGCCTCATCTAGATTATGCTGCACAGTTTTGGTCACCGTATTACAGAATGGATATAAATGCTCTGGAAAACGTACAAAGGAGGATGACTAAGTTGATTCCATGTATCAGAAATCTTCCCTATGAGGATAGACTGAGGGCCCTGAATCTGCACTCTCTAGAAAGGCGTAGAATTAGGGGGATATGATTGAGGTATATAAATGGAAAACAGGAATAAATAAAGGGGATGTAAATAGCGTGCTAAAAATATCTTGTATTGACAGGACTCGAAGCAATGGCTTTAAGTTGGATAAATTCAGATTCAGAAGGGATATAGGAAATCATTGGTTTGGTAATAGAGTTGTCGATGAGTGGAACAAACTCCCGAGTACAGTTATAGAGGCTAAAACGTTGTGTAGTTTTAAAAATAGGCTAGATAAATATATGAGTGGATGCGGGTGGGTGTGAGTTGTACCTGACTAGTTTGTGCTACTAGGTCAGATGCCGTGCTCCTTCCTTAAGTGAATGTAACCTGACCTGGCTGGGTCGGGGCATTGGCTTAAGCCGGTGGGAGACTTGGACCTGCCTCGCATGGGCCAGTAGGCCTGCTGCAGTGTTCCTTCTTTCTTATGTTCTTATGTTCTTATGTACTGGCCACTCGCAATCCAACGTACGAACCACAGCCCGGCTGGTCACGCACTGACTTTAGGAATCTGTCCAGTTTCTTCTTGATGACAGAGAAGGGTCTATTGGTAATCACCCTTATGCATGATGGTAGGCTGTTGAACAGCCTTGGGCCCCTGACACTTATCGTGTTTTCTCTCAGTGTACTCACGACACCCTTGCTTTTCATTTACGGAGATTTTTCCGAGCCTTAACATGACTGTTTTTTTAGCTTATCTGGTTTATAATCTATCGACTTCCTGAGAGTTATTAAAGTTTCATTTTACTAACACATTAGCATCAAAATTACAAAAAAGTCCCAAAAATAGGAATATTTTGCTTACGTTGGACTGCGGACAGCGAGCACTAATAGTTTGATGGACCAGGCCAGCAACCATGAGGCCTGGGCTGGGACAGGGCAGTGGGGGCGGTGACCTCCGGAAGCGATCCGTTTAAATTCCTGGCCACGAAATCTCTCCGTGTATATTTGCTTCCCCATGGGGAAGTGGAACAGAATTCTTCCTCCGTAAGCCATGCGTGTCGTAAAAAGGCGACTAAAATGCCGGGAGCAAGAGGCTAGTAACCCCTTCTCCTGTATATATTACTAAATTTAAAAAGAGAAACTATTGTTTTTCTTTTTGGGCCACCCCGCCTCGGTGGGATACGGCCGGTTTGTTGAAAGAAGAAGATATACGAGTATATACATTGAGTGATAAACACCTACCGGAGTATATACACCGAATGATATTCACTTTCTGATGTATATACTTGTACTTACGTTACATATAAATGTCCATATAAATATCTTATCCAGCTCAGTGTTTGCAAGAGTGTCTTACATTCGAATTCGGGACCACAAACCAGCTTTGTCTCCGGGATTAGTAATTGGCGAGTTGCTAAATGCCTGTTAATTCTGAATGGGAATGGAGATTGCCTTTGAGCTGCAACGTGTAAGTTATTTACATAAATGAATAGATAATCCGAATGAAGCTTACTAAGCAATATTTATTGAAATGAGCTCATTATGTCGTCAGTAGGTTATTCGTACTGAGGTATGACTGCATGATATTCATCCAGTCATACCCACTCGGTTCACCCACGCTTCTACATCCATACCCATATATCCACCACATGGCTAGCTGATTCTGAAGGTTCTATAGCCGCTTGCTTATTGTTCATCCAAAAGAGCTTGGTACTCGCGATCCATACCCAAGTTTCGATCCATACCAGGTCACTTTTACAGACAATCCAAGCTGCTGCATCTCCTACAACCCCGCTCCCCCACCTCCCACTCACACCGACCATCCACCACTCACCCTTTCCCAATAAATACCCACATCCACAACCCACTAACCGCACTCACCCACACCCAGCACCTGCCACTACCACACGTATCACTAACAACCAACCCCTACCACCAACCCGCCAAAGCTCACAAGTCACCCCACCACAGCTCACCACTCACCCTCTACCCCCACCACCAACCCACCACAGCTCACCACCCTCTACCCCCACCACCAACCCACCACAGCTCACCAATCACCCCCACCACCAACCCACCACAGCTCACCAACCTTTACCCCCACCACCAACCCACCACAGCTCACCAATCACCCCCACCACCAACACACCACAGAGCACCACTCACCCCACCACCAACACACCACAGCTCACTACTCATCACCTACCCCACAATTCACCCAGCACCGTCACTAACTCACCCACAATAACAATTGTCACATCCATCACAGATGTTCAAGATATTACTGAAGGTGGTGTCATCAGTGGTCAATTGTTACTGAAAGGTTCGCAAAGCCGCTAACAAAGACAACAAGGAAAGAAGAGTAACAAAGACAGCTTGAGACAGCACTGACAAAAGAGAGGCAACTGCGATGTTGAAATAGAGAACCATGGTTTGTACTCTTCATCTGGTGCTATAAAGCCTCTTATTGTACACTTGCAAACATGAAATATGCAAGGTTGTGTGTGTGTGTGTGTGTGTGTGTACTCACCTAATTGTACTCACCTAATTGTGGTTGCAGGGGTCGAGACTCAGCTCCTGGCCCCGCCTCTGCACTGTCCCCTACTGGGTCTCTGCTCTCCCTGCTCCATGAGCTTTATCATACCTTGTCTTAAAACTATGTATGGTTCCCGCCTCCACTATATCGTTCGCTAAACTATTCCACTTCCTAACTACTCTATGGCTGAAGAATTGCTTCCTAACATCCCTCTGACTCATCTGAGTCTTCAGCTTCCAGTTGTGCCCCCTTGTTTCTGTGTTTCCTCTCTGGAACATCCTGTCACTATCTACCTTGTCGATTCCCCGCAGTATTTTGTATGTCGTTATCATGTCTCCTCGAACCCTTCTGTCCTCCAGTGTTGTTAGTCCTATTTCCCTCAACCTTTCTTCATAGGGCAGTTCCCTGAGTTGTGGAACTAGCCTTGTCGCAAACCTTTGCACTTTCTCTAATTTCTTGACATGCTTGACCAGGTGTGGGTTCCAGACTGGTGCTGCATACTCTAGTATGGGCCTGACGTACACGGTGTACAGTGTCTTGAACGATTCCTTGTTAAGGTAACGGAACGCTAATCTTAGGTTTGCCAGTCGCCCATATGCTGCCGCGGTTATCTGGTTGATGTGTGTTTCCGGAGACGTGCTTGGTGTTATACTCACCCCAAGGTCTTTCTCCTTTGATGAGGTTTGTAGCCTTTGTCCACCTAGCCTGTACTCTGTCAGCGGTCTTCTTTGCCCTTCTCCGATCTTCATGACTTTGCATTTAGTGGGGTTAAATTCGAGAAGCCAGTTGCTAGACCAGATGTCAAGCTTGTCCAGGTCTCTTTGAAGTCCTGCTTGGTCTTCATCCGATGTGATTCTCCTTATTAATTTCACGTCATCTGCGAAAAGAGACACTTCTGAGTCTGTTCCGTCCGTCATGTCATTCACATATAGCAAGAATAGCACTGGTCCTAGAACTGACCCCTGCGGTACACCGCTCGTCACAGGCGCCCACTGTGATACCTCATCACGCACCATGACCCGTTGTTGCCTCCCTGTGAGATATTCCCTGATCCATTCCAGTGCCCTTCCTGTTATACATGCTTAGTCTTCCATCTTCTTTACTAATCTCATGTGAGGAACTGTGTCAAAGGCCTTCCTGCAGTCCAGGAAAATGCAGTCAACCCACCCTTCTCTCTCTTGCCTTACCTCTGTTACTTTATCATAGAACTCCAGGAGGTTTGTTACACAGGATTTGCCTTCCCTGAATCCGTGCTGTCTGGCGTTGATTATCCTGTTCTGCTCCAGATGCTCCACCATTCTTTTCCTGATGATTTTCTATACACGTACGTGACACGTAAGTGTGTGTGTTTGTGTGTGTGTGTGTGTGTGTGTGTGTGTGTGTGTGTGTGTGTGGAGTTCGATGCTCGTCTTCTGGCTCCCCCCCCCACTAAAACCTTCAACATTATTGGTTCCAGGCTTACATCACTTTCTCATATAACTCATCCCACATATTTATATCCACAAACTTACAAATTATAATGAAATCTCCGATTGATGAAACACTTCACAACAAGTCTCTAGATATTCGTCAATTCATATAAAATCGCTCTGCCAAGAATTCTCACTAACACCACCGACCTTCCTGCCTTCCTTTCTTCTCACCCATACGAGCAGCGGCATTACCTTCAGTTCTGGGTTTCTCGTCTGTAATATTATCCTCACTATCTGTTGTAACTGTGTCTTGTAATGTAGCTTCGTTATCTTAGTAAATAAGTGTAAGTTTATATTGGACTTTTAATATCTCATTTTAACCAGGATCCATAAGTTATAGATTTCATTGATTTTACTGTTTCTACAGTTTGTTTATTTTCAAGTGTGGATCCTCACATAAGAGGAAGTCATGTGGGGATCCACACTGTAGCTGGAACAATGTATGTGAGGCATCTATGCGACCTCGCAACTGTTCTGGGTCTACCCACTTACCTACGTGGTCTGTAAACTACTTGGTATTTATTTTCTTGTATTAGAATAATAATAATCATAAATGATTAAATAATAATAATAATAATAATAATAATAATAATAATAATAATAATAATAATAATAATTTCGAATGAAAAGACAATAATAAATAAATATAATAATAATAATCAATAATAAAAATATAAATAAAAGCTCTATATTATTTGAAAGAATTGTAGTATATTTTTCAACACTAAGCCAACAATTTTTATAAATAAATAATCGCTGTCAGCTTAATTTTTCCTATTGTCGTGTACTTGAGGTATGGCAGTTTGTCTCTACGATAAGTTATGGTGTTTTATCATGGAAGCTGTTGGTCAAGATGAGGGAGGGAGGGGGATGGCAGGGTGGGACGGCAGGGTTGGTGATTTAGGGATGGCAGGGGAGTGAGGGAAGGGAAGGTCAGGCTCCCTGGAGAGGAACAACCATGGTTGTCATATCACAAACACCACAGACCTTCAACACCTCCCTCCAGCACATCCACTCTCTCTCTCTCTCTCTCTCTCTCTCTCTTTCTCTCTCTCTCTCTCGCTCACGGTGGAGGAGGTGGTCCTGGTTTGGTAGGCGACCCGTGATGGTGGTGGGTGGAGGAGCTGTATGGAAGGGCGTTACATAAGAAGGAAGGAGCACTGCTGCAGGCCTACTGGCCCAAGCTAAGCAGGTCCACCTCACGCTCACACACACCCACTCATGTTCTTGTCTAACCTATTTTTATAACTACACAAGGTTTTAGCTTCAGTGACTCGACTCGAGAGTTGTTCCACTCATCCACAACCTATTACCAAACCAGTGCTTTCCTTTATCATTTATTATTATTATTATTATTATTATTATTATTATTATTATTATTATTATTATTATTATTATTATTTCATTATCATTATTTTTTTATTAGCATAAGTATTAATAATATTTTCCCTTTCTTATTATTACACTCAGTGACCACTTTATTAAGTATACCCTTCTAGTCTTGGGTAGGATCCCACTTTGCACCCAGAACATCCTAAATTCATCGTGGCATGGATACAAAAAGGTGCTACCTGGAGGGTATTCCGGGGATCAACGCCCCCGCGGCCCGGTCCATGACCAGGCCTCCTGGTGGACCAGGGCCTGATCAACGAGGCTGTTACTGCTGGCCGCACGTAGTCCAACGTACGAACCACAGCCCGGCTGATCCGGCACTGACTTTAGGTATCTGTCCAGCTCCATCTTGAAGACAACCAGGGGTCTGTTGGTAATTCCCCTGATGGCTGATGGGAGGCTGTTGAGCAGTCTTGAGCCCCGGACTCTTATACGGTTTTATCTTAGTGTACCAATGGCGCCCCTACTTTTCACTAGGGGTATGTTACATCGTCTGCCAAGTCTTTTGCTTTCGTAGGGAGTGATTTCTGTGTTCAGGTTAGGAACCAGTCCCTCCAGAATCTTCCAGGTGTAGATTATGATATATCTCTCTCGCCTGCGTTCCAGTGAGTACAAGTCAAGTGCTTCCAGGCGTTCCCAGTAGCTAAAGTGTTTGATGGAACTTATACATGCCGTAAAGTTTCTCTGTACATTCTCCAGATATGCAATTTCACCTGCCTTGAATGGGGATGTTAATGAACAGCAGTATTCTAGCCAAGAGAGAACAAGTGATTTAAAAAGGATCATCATAGCCTTGGCATCTCTTGTCTTGAATGTTCTCATTATCCATCCTGTCAGTTTCCTCGCAGATGTGATAGTGGCATTGTTGTAGTCCTTGAAGGTGAGATCTTCGGACAGCATTACCACTCCCAGGTCCTTCACATTACTTTTCCGCTCTATTGTGTGATTAGTTTGTAGTATACTCAGTCCTAGCTATTATCTCCTCAGTTTTCCATAACGGAGTACATAGTTGGAATTTGTCCTTTGAACATCATATTGTTCTCCGTTGCCCATTGGAAAACTTGGTTTATATCTTCTTGGAGATTTGCCGTGTCCTCAATGGATGACACTCTCATGCAGGTACTAGTATCTTCTGCAAAGGATGATACGGTGCTATGGTTTACATCTCTGTCTACGTCTGATATGAGAATGAGGAACAGGATAGGGCGAGTACTGTGCCTTGTGGAACAGAGCTAACAGAGTTAACTCTGTTATTCAAGTTAATGTCGCTTTAATGTCAGCTTGAACCAGTCTGGTCATTCTCCTCAGACTTCTTTCATTCACAAGACATTTTCGCCGACAAAATTACCGCTCGATGGATGTTTTGTGTTTTCCACATCATTCTCTGTGAACTCTAGAACTGTTGTGTGTGAACATCCCAGGAGATCAGCCGTTTCTTTGACACTCAGACCCCACCGTCTGGCACTAACAATCATTCCATGGTGTAAGTCACATTTCTTCCCCATTTTGATGTCCGGTCCGAGGAACATACCCTCCTACCTGGAGGGTAATAAAATATTTAATCAGCCAATCACATGGAAGCACCTCAGTGCCTAAAATTTTGCTTGCGTAGTCTAAAGGATCAGTTCTTCTTCAGACCAAACATCGGAATAGGAAGATATATATATATATATATATATATATATATATATATATATATATATATATATATATATATATATATTCACGGTGGCCGTCTCCCGCCTAGGCAGGGTGACCCAAAAGAAACACGTTCATCATCATTCACACATAATTACGATCTTTGCAGAGGCCGGCAGATATGACAGATCAATATCCCAAACCCCTTCTTTAAAGTGAAGGCATTGTACTTTCCACCTCCAGGACTTTAGTCCGGCTGACCGTTTCCCTGAATCCCTTCACAAAATATTACCCTGCTCACACTCCAACAGCTCATCAAGTCCCAAAAATCATTCGTCTCCATTTATTCTTATCTAGCATGCTCACTCATGCCTGCTGCTTGTCCAATCCCCTTGCACAGAAAACCTCTTTTACCTCCTCCCTCCATCCTCTCCTAGGACAACCCCTAGCCCTCCTCCCTTCCATTACAGATTTATACACCCTCGAAGTCATCATATTTTGCTCCAGCCTCTCTAAATGACCAACCCACCTCAACAACCCCTCCTCAGCCCTCTGAATAATAATTTTAGTAACTCCACTTCTCCTAATTTCCACACTACAAATTTATATATATATATATATATATATATATATATATATATATATATATATATATATATATATATATATATATATATATATTATTAACACATCGGCCGATTCCCACCAAGGCAGGGTGGCCCGAAAAAGAAAAACTTTCGTCATCATTCACTCCATCACTGTCTTGCCAGAGGGGTGTTTTACACTACAGTTATAAAACTGCAACATTAACACCCCTCCTTCAGAGTGCAGACACTGTACTTCTCATCTCCAGGACTCAAGTCTGGCCTGCCGGTTTCCCTGAATCCCTTCATAAATGTTACTTTGCTCACACTCCAACAGCACGTCAAGTATTAAAAACCATTTGTCTTCATTCACTCCTATCAAACACGCACACGCATGCTTGCTGGAAGTCCAAGCCCCTCGCACACAAAACCTCTTTTACCCCCTCCCTCCAACCTTTCCTAGGCCGACCCCTACCCCGCCTTCCCTCCACTACAGATTTATACACTCTCGAGGTCATTCTGTCTCGTTCCATGCTCTCTACATGTCCGAACCACCTCAACATATATATAAAGTAAGTTTATTCAGGTACAGGTACACATAAATACAGTTACATAAATTATCATACATAGCAACATAAGTGTAGATTATCTAGGATAATCCCAATGAATCAAAGTCAAGTTTTTAAAATGATTTAATAACATATATATATATATATATATATATATATATATATATATATATATATATATATATATATATATATATATGTACTCACCTAATTGTGGTTGCAGGGGTCGAGACTCAGCTCCTGTGTGTGTGTTATTAAATCATTTTAAAAACCCGTTATTAGTCAAGAATTGAAATGTTAATCTTGAAAGCTTTGGTGAAAATCCTGTTTTATTTTATTTGTCAGATTAAGAGTACAAAATATATTTTTAGGTGATCGTCCGTCTGGCAGCGTTGTACATGGTCTGGCCCATAGCAGTGTGTGGCGACAACGACGTCAGGGGTGCAGACTGTGACGTCACGAACTGGCTGGTTGGATCTCACGCGGCCAACCAACTGCTCAGTACCAGTAGAGAAACCATCGTGTTCGGACGTGGGACTTGTTGCTGCTTGTGCTGAAGTGCTGATTGTTTTTTTTATAAGGATCTAGTGCTCACAAAAATACTGTGCTAATGGTGGTTCTCGAGTCCAAAGGGATGTTGACTGCAGGCAGTAATCAATATTTACAACCGGATTACCTGTCTCCACTACCCACCACGGTAAGACACGCGTCTGTGGGTTTTCTCCATTTTTGGGACTTAGTACCATTCGTGTGTGTCGATTCCTCGCTAATCGGAAGTCGTTTGACTAGTGTGATGCTTGTGCGAGATGGTGTGTCGATGTTAACATTACTGATCATGACTGACGAAAGCAAAATATTTTGAATCATTTATTTTGTTAGTTTTTAGTTAAATTTCTGTTTGAGTTGAAAAGTTGAAAATCGTGTTCAAAATGTGTATTTACAGTCGCCGCAACAGTACGGACGAGTGAATAACGAAAACCTTTCTCTTTTATTTCAGCTGGACGCCAAAAAATCCCCCCTCGCGCTGCTGGCGCAGACATGCTCGCAGATTGGAGCAGACTCCTCCAAACCTCTGCCTTCTGAGAAGAAGAAGGAAGAGGAGAAGAAGGAGAAGTCGACCCCCACACCGCTGGACAACACCAGACGCTCCCCGGCCTTCAAACCTTACGAGAGCGCCACCAAGAAGAACATGACGGAGGAGTCAGCGAGTGAGGAGAAGTCTCAGGGCAGGAAGACTCCCTCCAGTCATCCCTCAAGCGCCAGGTCGCCCTCCAACTCGAGTAATGGCGGTGGCTCATCGACGGGTATGAGCAAGGAGGAGAGTGGCCGTCGCAGCATCGAAGCGAGTGCCACGTCTTCCGCCTCCACTACTCCCATCATCAGATCTGGCCTGGAGGTGCTGGCCGGCCACCCCAAGGACGTGCCCCTGGGTACATACAGAACTGGTGTTCCTTCCCTGCTGCCCCCTGGCTACCCAGGCCTCGAATCGCACCCTGCTCTTCGAGGTGCCCACCCAGGCTTGATGCCCGGCTTAGGCCTGCCAGGCCTACCCTCCACCCTGGCCTCCGTTTACCCTGGTGCCGCGGCTGCCGCCCTCTACTCATCTGCAGGTCTTCAGACCTCTGCCGCGCTCTCTCCCTCAATCCTGGCTTCGCCGTACCTGACATACACACGGGTTAAAACAGCAGGCGGTGGTGAAGCAGTAGTTCCCGTGTGTCGGGATCCCTACTGCACTGGGTGTCCCTACTCTGTGCAGAACAACCATCTCCTACAGTCTGGCGGTGCCTGCCCTCCCTCGTGTACCCAGTGTGAGCAGGCTAAAGCTGCGCTCAGTGCCCTGCCCGGTCTCTCCTCCCTACCCTCGTCGTCACTAGTGCCAGCCAGCAGCATCCTGCCGCCTACCTCAGTGGCTGCGGCCGCTGCTGCCTCCCTCTACTCTCCCGCCTCCTCCCTCCTCACAGGACCTCCCAGACCCTACGTGTGCAACTGGATAGCCGGAGACACGTACTGCGGCAAGCGTTTCTCCACCTCCGAGGAGTTGCTGCAGCATCTGAGGAGTCACACAAACATGACAGCAGACTCCACCTCCTTGAACCTCCTCTCCAGCCCCCTGCATGCCCATGCTGCCCTGCTGGGCTCCGCTCACTCTGCCCTCTCCAGGCCTGGTATGGCCTATCCTCCACCCGCCTTATCCCCGCTCACCGCCAGCAGGTATCACCCATATAACAAGCCTTCTCTCTCCGCGTCAGCAGCCCTCACACCTACTCTGCCAGGCCTATCCCCCTACGCTTCTCTCTCAGCCTATCATCCAGGCTACCCCTCGCCCTACGCTGGCCTGTACCCCAGGCCGCCTCTCTGATGTGCACTATCCTAAGCTAGTGATGCCTGCGGGAGACGTTCTCTCAGGTTTGCGGGGGAGGGGGAGATCGTGCTGGAAAATAAAATAAAAAACTTAATCAGGTGCTATAATCAAAAGACCTGCCCTAGAGGCGACTGTGCCAAAGCATCTGCAGTCAACAGCCAGTGATGTGGTGATAAGAGCCGTGGGCGGCTACGACGAGAGGATAGGCGATGTGGAACTCTTAGGGAGTGACGCGCCACTCTTGGCGCTGAGTCCGACCTCCGTCATCTCCACTCGCACAAAAATCTCGCCCTCTGAATTTATTGAAAGAAAGGCAAAGTCCGCAATTCACTAGGCGAATATTTTTGTGCATAATTATTTTATTTGTTTTTTGACTGTGATAGCCTAAGTTTGTACATAATATACTGTAAATATTTTCTCAGTGGTGAATATGTATATGAAAGTAATTTGGATTTATGCCTATTATTAAAATATATGAGTTTCCTAAGAGAAATCTCATGGTTTTGATTTACCTTGGAATGACTCTGCTGAAGATGTTAAGAGAGACACAGTGAAGGTAATGTGCTGTGTAAGACTTGGGCAACAAAGCTCCACAAAACTAACCAAAGTTTTCAAAGTTTCTTTTTTATTCAAGTCCAGAACCGTGATTCTGTCCTTAACATGTTTATAATTTGTTAAATAAAAATGAAGAAATTGCACCAATGTTTCCCATATATGCTTTATTAAGAGTTCATGACTATTTTTCAAATGCTTAAACTTTAATTGTTCTGTTGTGCACAAGGAACATATCTAGTCTGCTCAACTTGAGAAATATGTGCAACTTTCTATGTACCTTAAATTTCAATTTACCACTGCTATTCTCCACAAATATATATCTATATTAATTGCACGCAATAAAGAAAACAAAAGTCAGACTTATTGGTTTTATTGTTTAACACTGAGGAGGGGAGTCAGGGTGGGGATGCCTGCTGCCTGAATTTATTGCTTCATTGTGTTTAAGAATCTATATTTTATATAGTCATAATTAAGGGGACGATACAAAGTCGTCACATTCGCGGATAGTCATAGCTGTATCGTCAAGGTGATGACGCAGTCTATAGTCATAGTCATCGCTGTCAAGGTGATGGCATAGTCGTCATTGTCTTAGAAAGGCAAATCTGGTGTCAACAAGAAGAAATATATGAAAGTTTTGTGTCGTATCGTATCTTGTTTGCCGGAAAAGTGGCTGAGTTGCAGACGAGGCCTAGAAGTAATTTCTTGAGTGTGCACGACGGCTTTATCATAGATAATGCTGTGGTATACATGTTTCAAGGTGTGAACCCAGGTTCAACACTATCATCGTACCTACAGATATCTAGGTAATAAAACTATGTAGAGGAGAAACTACTAATATTGGCAAGAAAAATCAGTCTCAAGCATCGCATTTGACAGAATAAGATTCATAAGTAATTTTTTTTAGCTGATTTCATGTACACAATGATGCATTCGTAGTTAAATGAACATTAGTGAGACTAGAAATGTAGCTACACCTATCACCCCTCAAGGGAGGTTCCTTGATGCCGGTTATGGGCTTTTGATTCAAGGAATTAGATCTGTCCTTCCCTTTAAGGATCGAACCCAATCGCCTCCCATCCCCAAGACGCTATACGACCCCTACGGGTTTAGTGGTTCCCCATAAATACACCTGTCATTAGTAGTGGCAGGTGCTGCAGACTAGGGTCTAAGAGCATCTATGACAACAACAGCAACAACAATAACGAACATGCAAAGAGAAGCAGATAAAAATACTGCCCTATGTTGACTGCGTCTGGACCTAGGAATAGAGACTATACTGGGTTCAGATCTGAACACTTACACATATAGTGAATAATACGCAATTTACAGTTTATGGCATCTGAGAAGTTTCGGCCAGCCAGGATTGATAAATTCTCTGGTAGTCGAAACGTCTCGGTCATATAAGCAACATTTCGTATTATTCACTTGTGGAAATATTTTACCAATGATATTCTCTATTAAACTAAGTTCACATACAAAGTGTTTATGCCGAACCCTCGGTTACATTTAACAGAACAATTAATCAATTATCTAAATGTGTAGACACATTGTTTAAGGTATCTGCTGGAAGAGTGTGGAGCGATACGTGGAACATAAAGATACCATTACCCAAAACACCGTAAACTCTCTCCGGCGATTATATCCTGCTTAAACTTCGTTGAAGATTTTATTTAACAAACTGCAATAATTACCTTCCACAGAAGTTTTAGTTCCAGAAGGCCTGGTCTGAGCCAGGGCAGCGGAGGCGATGGTTCCTGGAATTAAGAACAAGAAGAATCTTTTAATTCTATTAAAATAAATTGGCAAATATCTAGGAGGGAGACAACCTCCTTATGTAGATAATAGATCTTATCTACATAAAAAAGTAATTTACTATTACTTTTCTATGTAGATAAGATCTATTATCTTCATAAAATATTAAATATATCCAAGAACTTATCGTGAACATATATATCAAAATAAACCATCCAAAACGGGTGAAACAAATAAATAAATAAAATAAATTAATAAATATATGTATATATATACGTATATATAAGTTGCTGAAGCAACATGCAGTATACCAAGTTGAACAAATAATTGCACACAGCTGAAAATGCTTGGAGAATGAGTTAGTAATATTATATATTTTGATCTCTGACATATGAAGTACTGTGGCAGCGAAATACTTATAACAAAATAAGCGCTGTATGAATCTTTCCCGCTTTAGCGTTTAACTTAATTATATTACTATTATTATTACTAATATTACTATGATTATTATTATAACAAACCTCCAGGGAGGTTCAATGATGCCGGTGAGTGGCTTATAATGTAAGAAATTAAATCTGTCACTGTCATTCCCTTCCTTCCTCGAACCCAATAGTATTTTATTTACAAGGGAGCTGTATAGCATCTACGGGTTTAACGCTTTCCACTAACAATAATAATTATAATAATAAAAATAATATAATATAATAATAATAACAATTATATATATTGAGGGCCATTTAAATAGTGAAAAAATCTACGGGAATATAACGCCACATTCCAATACCTGTTGTTGGTAAAGAATAATCTCATTTAATATGTGAAAGAAAAGAATAATGTTTCAGCAATTGCCCCACTAAACACTTTTGTAAATTTTTTTATAATAGTAACATTAATAGTGATGAGTACTCAATGATAATATTGTTATGAGAAACGACTGAAATGCTTTAGAAGTTGTACTATGAAAAATAATAATTTTACGGAATACGCAAACATATCATCTAAATATTTTACACAGACAGACACAACAACACAGACAAACACACACATACACACAGACACACACACACACACACACACACACACACACCACACACACACACACCGGTGGTCTAGTACAGCCCCGGTGGCGGAAACATTTCGAAGTGTTTCCTTACACACACACATACAACAGGCCTAGTGTCTAATCGACATGTGCCTAGGACGAAAACGGTATCTAACACATACACACACACACACACACACACACACACACACACTCGACCCCTGCAACCACAACTAGGTGAGTACACACACACACACACACACACACATACATACATATATATATATATATATATATATATATATATATATATATATATATATATATAATGTGCCGAATAGGCAAAACTGGTCAATTAGCAAGAACTCATTTAAAATTAAGTCCTTTCTAAAAAAAATTCTCTTATACGTTTAAAGATATATTTTTTTATTTATGTTAATGTAAAAAATAATAATTTTGTACCAAAAGAACCTTAGAAAACTTACCTAACCGTATTATAACAAGCGCAATTTATTTTAGCCTAATCCAACTAAATATATTTTAGATACGTTTACAATAATTTAATAATAAGCAAACACAAAGAAATATATTTTTTTCGTTAGGTTCAGAATGATTTTTGCGAAATTATTGCATACACAAATTTTCGCTTGCTTATTCGGCAAGAAGAGCGTTGCTATTTAAGCCAAAAATCGCACGTTTTACCTATTCGGCACGACACATATATTAATCTTAACATTGGAATTGCTACTCTTCTCTTCCTCTGCTCAGTCCTGATTACCTCCCGGTCACCAGGCCCTGTATGACCCTACTTTTTTTTGGGCTAATTTCCATGAGAAATAATAATAATTATAGCAATGGTAATAATGCTAGTAGCAGTAATTATAATAGTAATTATTGTTGTTATTATGATTAAGGCCATTTACTGCTGATAATCACAAAAAAAAGGAAAAGCAGTAAACAGCTGACAGCATTCCGCCACAACATACCACTTACGGTTACAGGTTTACTGACGTAAACCAGAACAGTGAAGAAGTTAGACAAAACAGACAGCATTCATACAGTACCTACACCAGCTGTGACAACAGCAACTGCAGTAAAGCAGTGACAGCAATAAAGCAACGAAACAGCTGCAACAAAGAATAGCGAGAGAAGTGAAAGCTGAATATAAGGAAAATGACAGTAGAGAAAGCAGTGACAACAGTGAAAGTAAGCACAAGTAAAGTAGCTTCATCAAGCAGCAGTGAAAGCAGACAGCCGTAAAGTAACCACAGCAGTGTCAACAGTGAAAGCAGCCTCAGAAAGCAGGGAGAGGCCTGCGCCGGCAGACTGTCTCCTGGATGTTCCTCTGCTCTCCAGCACACCTGTGGAGATCCACCCCAGCAGATTAATTTTTGTTGTGCATCGTTGCGTCTGCTGATAGTCCTTATCTGCCTCCTTGTCACTGTAGCTCTTATACACGTCACTCAGAGAGAGAGAGAGAGAGAGAGAGAGAGAGAGAGAGAGAGAGAGAGAGGAATTCCTCAAAATATAAACATTATTATATCCATGGGCCTGAAAAATCTTTTGGCAATATTAATGAACAAATGTGCAGCATAATCTAAAAAAAGTAGGACCTAATATAGGCTATGTACATCATTCTCACTGTTCATACATTAGGACCAAAATTGGGGCTGCAGCCAGCAACAGCTCTGAGAGCATTCTGGCTATCTTTGTCTATTCCTGTTGATTTGTGATGTGCTGGATTTACGGAATGGTACGTCTGTACTAACATATCGAAGATTCCACGTAGGCGCTAAATTTACCCTGCAAGCAGATCGGTGAGGCTTGTCGTTTGGCTGTTCACCGCCTCCGTCCGAGGTGCGGTTGCGATGAGGCTTCCGGCGATTATAATCCTGCTTAAACTTCGTTGAAGAATGGCACCTTACGGCCTGTCGCTTGCGTCACCACGTCAACAGCACAGCTTACAGCTGTATGTTTAGGGGAAGCCAGTAGAGAATTTAGGGGAGCATTAATCAGACATCCAGTAGCACTTCACTAAGAACTCCTCCCTGTGGTGTACCTTGGGGGCATTTCTTTAATTTGGTGGTAGTGCTGAATGGCCCGTACGGGTTTAGCGCATTCCCCCCCCACTGTATATAATGCTACTACTACTAACACGTTAATTTAGTGAATAGTTCTCGATCTGAAGAATTGGAGCTTCTCTCCGATTCCTCGGATTAAACATGATTATCTAATATTCCCGGGAATTGTATAATCATTATAAGTTTGACCCTTCCCTATTAATATAAAAAATATGAAAAGAATAATCACTAATGAGAACAACAGTAATAACATTAAATAATAATAATAATAATAATAATAATAATAATAATAATAATAATAATAATAATTAAAACAGTTTTCAATAAAAATAATTCTAATACTAATAATAATAATAAGCCAAGAATCGTGGCTTATTTCCATTCCTCGCTCTCACATGTTACCCATAACAGTCGACCAACACCCAGAACCCGGCCAGGAAACACGATTGTCCAATAATATTCCCTAAACAAGATAGTCACAATCATTTTCCTATAAGGTAATGCTATATGATGAGCAAGGGCATACTTCACCATAATAAAATAAAATCTATTTTATTTATACGAGGAACACGCTCGGTAATGCTATAATTCTAGGTAGGCTTGTGTCCACGTCTTGTGAATATGCCAGCGCCGTATATAGCCAGATACCCGGGTTGCTTATGGCGCCCGTCGGCTTTATCTAACGTATATACGCTCTGATAAGTGATGTACCAATCTCGCTTATACGAAAATAAGTAGCTTGCGCGGCTCGTCTGTCAACCTCTGCGATGCCAGATATTCTTCGTGTTTACATACGTGCCAACCCAGAATTATATCTAAATACGTAACCTACTGACAACTGAATTATATATATGTAAGTCCGTTCTTATAGATGCACATGCCTGTGTATGTTTCCGTGTACATGTTAGCATCCCGTTGATTGCAGGCAAAACTCGCATCCAACCTCATGCACGATCTATACGAAGCTAAAATAAAACTTAATGTCAGCATTGCAGACCTGTCAGTTGCGCCCGAATAAATAAGATATGACAAGAACAAGCAACGCCGTGTAACATTAAGATATGTTAAGGGATAATGATGATGCCGGGTTTGCTTTGAGATCATCGTGGTATGCTTTGAAGACACCGTGGGTTTGCTTTGAGAATACTGTGGGTTTGCTTTGAGGACAGTGGGTATGCTTTGAGGACACAGTAGGTTTGCATTGAGGACACCGTGGGTTTCCTTTGAGGACACCGTGGGTTTGGTTTCAGGACACCGTGGTTCTGCTCGACAAGGAGTTGTTCGGATCAGTTATGAAACGTAGTGTATTAGATACTTACAGCTGCCATTTCTTCCCGGGAATAACATCCACGGTGACTCAGGAGGAACGACAGTTTGTGGTGATTTCCAATGTTCTTGTGTGACAGCTCTATGATATACTGGTGATTATTATTAGTTATCTTTTTTTCATCTTTCGTCTTATAATAATAATAATAATAATAATAAAAATAATAATAATAATTATTATATTATTATTATTATTATTTTTTTTTCTTTATTATAATAACAGAAAAGGCGATTAATCCTATATCTATGAGACTGAGTGAGAATTTTTTTCTTTCCAATAAATTAATACGTTATATTACAATTTGTGATAACCTGAAAGTTGAAATACCTTGCTTGTCATTAATGCTGATATTTTTGCCCTTGTTAAAAATTACCTGTCTTAAAATATATTATTATTACTCATTATTATTATTATTATTATTATTATTATTATTATTATTATTATTATTATTATTATTATCAGTAGTAGCAATAGTAGTATTAACCGGAATAGTAGGCAGACAGACCACGAAAAAATAGTAGTAAACAGAACAAAATCCAGTATTAAATACGTAAAACCTCAATACCCAAAGGCACTGTCCTGCGCCTCTACTATTTCGTATCCATGACAAACAGATAAAAACACTAGCCGCAGTTTTGTATCATTTGCGCATGATTCCAAAATTAGCAATAAAAACACCTCGGTAAGACACGGAAAAACTGAAGGAAGTCTGTAAATCAGAAAGGCTTTCCAGTAAGAAACGGAGAACACTTGTAACACTGAATGGTGATGAGTTCCATCTGCTTAAATATTGAAAGAATGAAGAACTCAATTGGAACACAATATGAAAAGCCAGGAAGATAATCAAATAGAAAGAAAGAAATATGTGAAGGACCTGGGACTAATAATGTCGGCTGATCTTTCTTTTAAAGAACACAATGACAAAAATATCATGACAGCCTAGAAAATGACGGGACTGGATAATGAGAACTTCTAAAACATGGAAAATAGTGCCAAGGTGGTTATTCACATCGCTTGTGCTTTCTCGTTTAGAGTATTGTTCAGTGTTGACGGCCGTGTTCAGGACAGGAGAAATACAAGGACTGGTACAGATACAGAGATCATTTACGTCCCACAAAGAGCCAAGAAAGCATTAAACTTACAGGGAACTCCTCAGAATCCTAAATTCGTACTCGCTCGAGCTGAGGAGAGAGAAATACATGATAATATATACTGTAGAAAATACTTGAGGTCCTGGTACCAAATTGGCGCACTGCCATAAGCAGTAAAGCGCTGGACCTGAACATCGTAGGGCCTCAGTTCGAGTCCCTCATCCATCTTTCTACTTATTCATTTACATTTGTTCTTCATAACTTGAATTAAGTTCATAGACTGTGGCTTTAAGGAAGATGAGAATAGATTTACTGTAAAGGTTGCCGTGGCTGTGGGAAAGGACAGTTGGGTTACAGACGGTGGCCTATGACGCACACAGGATACAGCAGTTTCTTCTGTAAAACTTTCATATTACAAACTCCGTAGAGCTGCATTAAAGTGCTGGACCTCCGTAAGCCATGCGTGTCGTAAAAGGCGACTAAAATGCCAGGAGCAAGGGGCTAGTAACCCCTTCTCCTGTATATATTACAGAACGTAAAAGGAGAAACTTTTGTTTTTCCTTTTGGGCCACCCTGCCTCGGTGGAATACGGCCGGTGCGTTGAAAGAAATATTACAATATGCGAAATAACCACTGTGAAAAAAATGGTGAATGTCGAAGCACTTTCGTGATTTCTCACATTATTAAGGAAGATAAAAAACTAGAAATACGGAACACATAAAGCTGAGATATGCCCTGACATATGACCTCATATGTAACCTCATATATCGCCTCAAAATGACTCATTGAGCGTGTTAATGTTGTGAAGTGTTTAGTCAAGTCACATGTCAAAGACAATTTATGAGTGACTTATTAGGCGAAGAAGAATTTTGACAACATTGTTTATAATCCTCACAAATTTATTATAAATTAATTTAATTTATACAACTCTGTTATTTTTATGAGAATAGATTCGATTATTTTACACACACACGCATATGCACACACACACACACACACACACACACACACACACACACACACACACATACACACACACACACACACACACACACACACACACACACACACACACACACACACACACACCAACAGGGAGCAGAGACGCTGTGTGTTCCACTAAACACAATTTTCAACACTATTGAAACTGGGCAACTACCTGAGATATGGAAGACGGCAAATGTAATCCCCATTTTTAAGAAAAGAAAGGGAAACGAGGCACTAAACTATAGACTGACGTGTATAGTATGCAAAGTCATAGAGAAGATTATCAGGAGGAGAGTGGTGGAGCACCTAGAAAGGAACAAGCTTATAAACGACAACCAGCACGGATTCATGGAAGGCAAATCCTTTGTCACACACCTACGTGAGTTTTATGACAAGGTAACGGAAGTAAGACAAGAGAGAGAGGGTGGGTAGATTGCATTTTCTTGGACTGCAAGAAGGCCTTCGACACAGTTCTTCACAAGAGATTAGTGCAAAGGATAGAGAATCAGGCACGCATAACGGGAAGGGCACTGCAATGGATCCGAGAATACCTGACAGGGAGGCAACAACGAGTCATGGTACGTGACGAGGTATCACAGTGGGCGCCTGTGACGAGCGGGGTTCTACAGGGACCAGTGCTATTTTTGGTATATATGAATGACATGACGGAAGGGATAGACTCAGAAGTGTCCCTGTTTGCAGAGGATGTGAAATTAATGAGAATTCAATCAGATGAGGACCAGGCAAGATTACAAAGAGATCTGGACAGGCTGGAAGCCTGGTCCAGTAACTGGCTTCTCGAATTTAACCCCGCCAAAGTTATGAAGATCGGGGAAGGGGCAGACAGAGTATAGAATAGGTGGCCAAAGACTGCAAACCTCACTCAAAGGAGAAGGATCTTGGGGTGAGTATAATACCGAGCGCATCTCCTGAAGCGCACATCAACCAGATAAAGCTGCATCATATGGGCGCCTGAGAATAGCGTTCCGTTACCTCAGTAAGGAATCGTTCAAGACTCTATACACCGTGTACGTCAGGCCCATACTGGAGCATGCAGCACCAGTTTGGAACCCACACCTGGTCAAGCACGTCAAGAAATTAGAGAAAGTTTTGTAACAAGGCTAGTTTCAGAGAACAGGGGAATGTCCTACGAAGATAGGTTAAGGGAAATCGGCCTGACGACATTGGAGGACAGGAGGGTTAGGTTAGACATGATAACGACATAGAAAATACTGCGAGGAATTGACAAGATGGACAGAGACAGGATGTTCCAGAGAAGGGACACAGAAACAAGGTGTCACAATTGGAAGCTGAAGATTCAGATGAGTCAAAAAGATGTTAGGAAGTATTTCTTTAGTCATAGAGTTGTCAGGAAGTGGAATAGTCTGGCAAGTGATGCAGTGGAGGCAGGAACTATACTAAGTTTTAAGACGAGTTATGATTAAGCTCATGGAGCAGGGAGAGAAAGGACCTAGTAGCGACCAGTGAAGAGGCGGGGCCAGCTCTGTCGTCTTGACCGCTGCAACCACAAATAGGTGAGTACACACACACACACACACACACACACACACACACACACACACACACACACACACACACACACACTATATATATATATATATATATATATATATTACAATGCTAGGAATTCGCAAGAGAAGGCGAAATATTTCGCCTGCTCTTGCGAATTCCTAGCATTGTAAAAATCTCTAGTTGTGTCGATGCATGCAGGGGATGAGATGAAAGCTGTAAGCCACCTGCCTGAAAGCTGGCTGCCTTGGATCAACGTCTAGCGTGAGCTGGGCGCCAAGGTATTGGACCAGTGTGGTACGGTCGGCAAAGCACTGCGTACCTTGTCATGAGGTTCGTAGGTTCGAGTCTCCGTCGGCCAGAGATCAGTGTTTGTGAATATTTCGCCTGCTCTTGCGAATTCCTAGCATATATATATATATATATATATATATATATATATATATATATATATATATATATATATATATATATACGTATATATATATGTCGTGCCGATTAGGTAAAACTGGTCAATTAGCAAGAACTCATCTAAAATTGTTATGTTCTTGTAATATTACTCTGTATGACGAGCTATGTCTTTTAAATAAAATATATAAAAAAAATCACCTTTTCTGACTTTTGGGGGATTATCTAAGTAATTTGCACATATATTACTGTGTAAGATAATTGTAATCACCTCAGTTTGCGTAACTGTACTACACTAAACAAAATTACCGAGTCTGTCGTTTTGGGGATTTAGATTATACATGTCACCCTTTCACAGGATGAAGTCCTTTCTAAAATTTTCTCTTATACGTTTAAATATATATTTTTTTCATTTATGTTAATGTAAGAATTTATAATTTTTTACCAAGAGAAACTTTGAAAACCTACCTAACCTTATTACAACAAGTGCAATTTAATTTAGCTTAACCCAACTAAATATATTTTAGATACGTTAACATTAATTTAATAATAAGCAAACACAATGAAATATATTTTTTCGTTATGTTCAGAATGATTTTGGCGAAATTATTGCATACACAAATTTTCACTTGTCTTATATGGCAAGGTGAGCGTTGCTATTTAAGCCAAAATCGCAAGTTTTATCTAATCGGCACGACATATATATATATAATATATATATATATATATATATATATATATATATATATATATATATATTTTATATTGTTATGCCGAATAGGTAAAAAGTGCGATTTTGCTAAATAGCAACGTCTTCTTGCCGAATAAGGCAAACAAAAATTTGTGAATGCAATAATTTCGTAAAAATCATTCTGAACCTAACGTATATATATATATATATATATATATATATATATATATATATATATATATATATATATGTCGTGCCGATTAGGTAAAACTGGTCAATTAGCAAGAACTCATCTAAAATTAAGTCCTTTCTAAAATTTTCTCTTATACGTTTAAAGATATATTTTTTCATTTATGTTAATGTAAAAATTTATAATTTTGTACCAAGAGAAACTTTGAAAACCTACCTTACCTTATTACAACAAGCGCAATTTAATTTACCCTAACCCAACTAAATATATTTTAGATACGTTAACATTAATTAAATAATAAACAAACACAATGCAATATTTTTTTTCGTTATGTTCAGAATGATTTTGGCAAATTATTGCATACACAAATTTTCACTTGTCTTATATGGCAAGGTGAGCGTTGCATTTAAGCCAAAATCGCAAGTTTTACCTAATCGCACGACATATATATATATATATATATATATATATATATATATATATATATATATATATATATATATATATATACATATTAAATGTATGTTTGTATGTACACATACTCATACTATATACATCGCTCAGTTCACATCAGTTACTGTCACGCAGACTCTCCCCATTTCCTCCCCCAAAAAGTCTACATAACTCTCCTCACGGCACATAACACGGAGCAAAGTAACTCTGCAGTGGAGCATTTCATTAACACGGACGCCGCCGGTTCGTGAAAATTGCACATGAAATGCACCAGCGGACGGGAATTACTTCTATAATGCCGCCTGGTACATGGAGATTATTTCCTGAATGTACAGCGCTATCGCTATAACTGCCCTCTTGTGTATTTCTTCGCGAGAATTGCACATCTTAATCTCCGAGAAGCCTCTCACACACACACAAGCAAACACACTAAACTACGATTAACTGTCTTTTTAATATTGCGATGGCGTGGGACGTATTGGACTCCTGTATATCAGAGTGAGAAACTGCATCAACATCCGTATGGGTCCTGCTCATGGAGTGGTGCAGGTTCGATCCTCGGTCCGCTATGGCCCTGGCCAGTGACACTTGGACGCGATAACTTAACATTCTCTCCAATAGAAGTGTGTTGGATTATCACATCACGTAGTGGTAGTCGCTGGTCTTCTTACTGTGTAAATGATCTATGGTTCTCAGGACCTGTGAGGGAGTAAGCGACCAATTCTACTCAGCTGAGCCACACACCAAGGGTGGCCAGGGTCTGCATGACAACAGGAGCAACAGCAGCATGCATAATAATAGTGGTAGGAACAACGGAAGCAGGTGCAATAGTGGTAAGAACAACGGAAGCAGGTGCAACAATAGTGGTAAGAACAACGGAAACAGGTGCAACAATAGTGGTAAAAACGGAAACAGGTGCAACAATAGGGGTAAGAACAACGGAAACAGGTGCAACAATAGTGGTAGGAGCAGTGGCAACATTACTTATAGTAACAATAGCAAAAGTGGTAATAGTAGTGGTAGGAACAAGAGCAACATTGGTAACAGTACTTTTAAGAACAGCAGCACTATTTATTATTATTATTATTATTATTATTATTATTATAGTCATGGCAAGTGATGAAGACTCCCTGAAATGGGAAGTAATCACGTTTATTCCAAGGATGGGGGAGGATAGCTCCAGTTCCTTAGATCAAAAGCCATATACCTACAAGAAGGCACCATTTTTTTAAGGAAACGGCAGCAAGAGCAACAGGAAAAAAAAGCAGCAGCATCAACAACAAAAGTTGCAGACACAACAATAAGGGAGGAATGCGCTTGTGTTGGTAAGAGCCGCATCATCAACAGGTGTGGTAAGAGCCGCATCATCAACAGGTGTGGTAAGAGCCGCATCATCAACAGGTGTGGTAAGAGCCGCATCATCAACAGGTGTGGTAAGAGCCGCATCATCAACAGGTGTGGTAAGAGCCGCATCATCAACAGGTGTGGTAAGAGCCGCATCATCAACAGGTGTGGTAAGAGCCGCATCATCAACAGGTGTGGTAAGAGCCGCATCATCAACAGGTGTGGTAAGAGCCGCATCATCAACAGGTGTAACTAGAAAGACATCACAATAACAACAACTTATCAAAACTGCAGTAGTGGTGGTAGTGGTAGTAGTAGTAATAGTAGTAGTAGTGGTGGTAGTGGTGGTGGTGGTAGTAGTAATAGTAGTGGTGATGGTAGTAGTAGTAGTAACAGTAGTGGTGGTGGTGGTGACAGTAGTAGTAGTAGTAATAATAGTAGTAGTAGTAGCAGTAGTAGCAGTAGTAGTAGCAGTAGTAGTAATAGTAGTAGCAGTAGTAGTGGTAGTAGAGTGGTGGTGATAGTAGTAGTAATAGTAGTAGTAGTGGTGGTGGAAGTAGTAGTAGTAGCAGTAGCAGTAGCAGTAGTGGTGGTGGTGATGGTGGTAGAAGTAGTAGTAGTAGAAGGGGTGGTGGTGGTGGTAGTAATAGTAGTAGGGGTGGTGGTTGTAGTAGTAATAATAGTAGTAGTGGTGGTAGTGGAGGTTTAGTAGTTGAAGTAGCAGTAGTAGTAGTAGTAGTAGCAGTAGTAGTAGTTGTAATTGTTGTTGTTGTAGTAGTAGTAGTAGTAGTAGTGGTAGTACCAGTAGAGTAGTGGTGTTGGTGGTAGTACTAGTAGACTAGTGGTGTTGGTGGTAGAGTAGTAGTAATTGAGGTAGTAGTAGTAGTTGTGGTAGTATTAGTGGTGGTGGTGGCATTACTGGTAGTTGTGGTAGTAGTAGTAGTTGTGGTGGTGGTGGTGGTGGTGGTAGTAAGAACATAAGAAAGAAGGAACACTGCAGCAGGCCTACTGGCCCATGCGAGGCAGGTCCATTCTCCCACCGGCTTAAGCCAATGCCCCGACCCAGCCAGGTCAGGTTACATTCACTTAAGGAAGGAGCACGGCACCTGACCTAGTAGCACAAACTAGTCAGGTACAACTCACACCCACCCGCACCCACTCATATATTTATCTAGCCTATTTTTAAAACTACACAACGTTTTAGCCTCTATAACTGTACTCGGGAGTTTGTTCCACTCATCGACAACTCTATTACCAAACCAATGCTTTCCTATATCCCTTCTGAATCTGAATTTATCCAACTTAAAGCCATTGCTTCGAGTCCTGTCAATACAAGATATTTTTAGCACGCTATTTACATCCCCTTTATTTATTCCTGTTTTCCATTTATATACCTCAATCATATCCCCTAATTCTACGCCTTTCTGAGAGTGCAGATTCAGGGCCTCAGTCTATCCTCATAGGAAGATTTCTGATACATGGAATCAACTTAGTCATCCTTCTTTGTACATTTTCCAGTGCATTTAT
>WNWK01026794.1:10000-26987 GCA_009830355.1 Cherax destructor | reverse complement strand
ACCCCCCCAAACATTTCTCGGGTAACCCCCCTACCCCAACACCTCCTCTCTCCCTACTCCATTCTTTCCCCCCCCCAATAAAAATAAGTCACTTTTTGACATTTTGGGTTATCCGGGGTTTCTCACAATGCTGCTATGTATGATAACTTTTAACTGATTTGTATACCTGAATAAACACTTGCTTAAAACCCCTGCCTGTCCCCCCCCACACCACTGCCTGGGGGGGGTTTCCCCACAGCTTCATGTTCCCCCGGGCGTTCCCCACACCCAAATTGCCTGCGGGGTCGTCTCCCCAATTTCACTGCTCTCAGGTGTCCAGCAGGTGAATGGATTTGGAGCAAAAAGGGGGCGGGGATGTGAGAAGGGGGTTTCCCAACCCTCGCGATTATATTCAGCAACAGGTTGTCTCAACCGGGGGAGCAAAAAAAAGCAGAAAAAGCGAAGAAAAAAACCAACACAGAGAAGCGGCACAGAACACAGCAAAAAGTAGTAACAACAGAGCACCACAACAGGGAAGCAGCAATGGCTAAACAGCCCCACTAACAAAGCCCTGCACTGAAACCCAAAAAATAAACACCACAAACCCACCCCAAAACCACCACTCCCACCAAACCACCCCCACCCCCATAACCACCACCACTACGGGAGGGAAAATTAGTGGGGGAGGTTTTGGAGCAGTGATGGTAGATATCTAGTGTATGTTGGTAGAAATTGGTAGATATGGTGTTGGGCTGCTATATGTTTTGGCTAGCCCTCCCATCGGCCATGAGCAGCTTAACCCGATTGCCTTTTTGGGAGAAGCCAGATAATAACGATTCCAGCGAGACGAAATAGGGATTTCGACCCCTTGACAAGACACTTACTGGTCGCCGAACAAAAGGGAACAAAGAGGGCAACGGACAAAAAAAAGGAAGACAGCCACGGAAATATTGCTTAAATTCCCTCGAGAACGAAGACAAACGAATATACATACTTTTTTTATATGTGTTTGGAACCCCCTGAGAAAAACTTTTTCTTTTTTAAAGCAGACCCGAGTTACAATTTTTTTGGGGAATTGCAACGACCCCCGGGGGAACGATCTTTCGCCGGGGGGTTTTACACCCCTTCGTACCCCTACAAACTGAGTTAAAACCCAAACTCACTGAGAAAAAAATTTTCCCCCTTCCTACCAAAAAAAGGGGGCAATAAGAAAACTACAAAACAAAAGTATTTCAATTTTTTTAATGAAAAATGCACAGCCTTTTTTTCGTCAGGGACAAACGAAACATAAAAAAAAGAAAAGTTTTCAAAAGGACCTACGCAATGAAATTTTTCGCACGAATTTATTATTTGAATGAGATGGGAGGATAGGCCCATGCCCCCAAATTTTTTGGGAAGAGAGAAGAGTCATCGTTCAAGACGATCCTCCCCCTACCCGGGTTTGCAGTTTTTTGGGAAAAAAAAAATAATAATAATAAAAAAAAAAAATAAATAATAAAAATAATAATAATAATAAAAAAAAAATAATAATAATAAAAATAATAATAATAATAATAAAATAAAAAAAAAAAAATAAATAATAATAAAAAAAAAAAAACAACAAAAAAAAACAAAAATAATAATAATAATAATTGCATTTTGTCTAATAAAAATTTTTAAAAATTTTTTTTCGGGATCAACCCCACGGGTTCTAACCCCTGAATGACACATAGGGAAAAAAATTTTTGGGTTTTTATTAAAAAATCAAAAAAAAAATAAGGGGGTTTTTTTTTTTTAGACGGAAAACCATCGCGCAGGAAGTAGGCAGGAGGGGTCGAGAAAAGGTAAAAGAGCATGATCCCCGGGGGGAACCCGAACCAGTGAAGTGGCGCCGGGCTACATTGCTCTCCCCTCAGAAAAGTAACTGGTACCATCACGGTAACGGGGAAACAGGTTTGTTGTCACGCCGCTGGGGGTCCCTTGTCCTAAATTTTTTCGTCGCCGCCCCCGGGCCTCTTTTTTTTCGTCGCTGTCCGCTTGTCCTCATGTTTGCCTTTTCCCGGGGCTTGTCCAAAAAGACGTCGCGTCCCTTGTCCTCATGTTTCGCCCTTTTCCCCCGGGGCCCCATTTTACGCCTCCCTTGTCCTCTTTGCCCCCCGCCCTTTAAAAGTTTACGTCGCGCCCCGGAAAATCCGCCCCGATCACGGCTGCACAACTGTGCAATTGGGTTTTTACACCGCCGATGGGCAGACATAAACAGATGGGAACTTTGTTTTTTTAATTTTGGGGGAAAATAAAATTTAAAATTTAAAAGGGGACAGGGTTGAAAATTTTAAAACCCCCCAAAATTTAAATTGACAATCTTAAAATTTTTTAAATATTTTTGAATTTTAAATAATTCCTACCATTTTTAAAAATTGTTTAGCCACTAGACTCACCTGTTAAACAACCCAGTGAACTAGGGTATTGCACTTGAAGGAGGTGGGGGAAGAAAAGGGGAAAAAATAAAAAATAAAATTTAATAATAATAATAATAATAATAATAATAATTTAAAATTTAATTTTATTTCAGCATTATACATATTTGTAAAAAGGGGAAAAAACAAGGGGGACATCCAAAAACCCCTTTTTTTATGCAGAGCTTTTGAGCAAACAAAATAACAAGTTTTAAAAAAATCCCGTGCTGCAATTGTATACATATGGTCATTGGCGAGTTAAAATGAATACAAGAAAACTGGGAAAATTTTTCCCTTAGTTGGGTCATATATTTTTAAAAAGTTTGTTGGAAGAATTACAATTTTTTTTATTAACCGGGGAAAAAAGGAATGATTAACATTTGGGGAGGATTGGAATTGAAAAAAAAAAAAATTGATTATAATGTTTTACCTATTTTTGATATTGAGAAATGCATGTATGTTTTTTCATATGTATTTATGATGGGCTGGGGGGGTTAAGGAAATAAAAGGGGTTTTTTTTAAAGTAGTTTTAAAAATGCTGGGGTGAATCTGGTTCTAATTTTCAAGAGTTCCAAAATTTTGGGGCATTTTTTGTACGTTAGTGTTTGAAAAGATTTTTTCCCACAAGGAACAAAAGGGTTTTTGTGCCTAGTTTGGGGTCTAGGGGCCTATTGAAATTCAAGAAAACCCCCTCGAAGTTTATTTGAATTGATTGTTCTGAAAAGTAGGTGGACAGAAAAAGATGAATCTTTTGTATTTTGAGTAGGTTTAGTCTTTTAAAAGTGGGAAGGCGGGGGGGGATTTTGTTAGCAGTGGATTGTTTGTTATTCTCAATGCAGCTTTTTTTTTTGGGTTATTGGTTTGGTGTTTTTTTTTGTGGAACCCAAAGGGACAAATAGCAAATGAGGTAGAAGTGACAGGAACTGTTTGTGAAAGGTTTTTTTGGGAAAATAACTATTTTTTAGGGGATGCCAATTTTTTTGATTTTTTTGGTTGGATATGGGTATTGGTTTGGTTGCTGTCTGGTAGACCAGGTTTTCTTATTTTTAGCAAAATGACGTTTTAAACAAAATGAGTTGGCCCCACTTGTTCTACTCCCAAACATATTAAAAGATTTTGTCTATTTTTTAATTTATTGCAGTCACCCGGTTTCTTTTTTTACGGTTTCATTCTAGTTTGAGGGGGGTGGTTTGGGGGGAAGAGACAAAAATCGTGTCGTCAAAAGGGGAAGACGTGTTGTTTGATATGCTTGGAAGATCGTTATGTTAAAAAAAAAGGGGGGGGGGCCAAAATAAGTTCCCCTTTGGGACCCGTGCCCCGGGGGGTTTGTTGGGGGGTTGGGCCCCCGATAGAAAACGTATTCTTTCTATTTTAGTAAGGTACGACGGTTATCAGGGAAAATCCTCTTATACTTCAATGACGTTTGAGGGGTAGGATGCTGTGATCAATTTAAAAAAATTTTTAAGGTCGAAAAAGGGTCCAAGGGATCTTTTCAGGGTTTTTAAAAGCAGGTCTAGCATTTTATTACTGCGCATTTTTTTTTTTGTTTCTCCTGAACCCAAAAGGGGGAGTTGGGGATGTTTGTGATGTTATGAAGGACTATAATTTTTGTGTATGAACTTCTCGAAGATTTTGGAGAAAAGGCACGTTTGATATTCCATAATTGTTTACATATGCTTCCCCCCCTTTTTGTGTATTGGTGTTTTTTTATTTTTTTTCCCAAAAGAGTAATGCAGGGGGAAAAAAGGGGTTTGGCCCTGTTTTCGTAGTGGTATTCCCGGGATTTTTTTTTGTTTTTTTTTAGATTTTTAAAATTAACTGGTAACCCCGTGGGCTGTGTTGGTGAAAGAGGGCCCCCCATCTGAATAATCATTACCCGGGGGCATTTGAATTGGAATTTTCGGCGAATTTGATCCTATGGTTGGAAAAGTCATTTATTTTGTTAGCTGCATCAATAGGGGGGGAGTTTGGGTTGTTTGGTTTGTTAGTACAATATTGTAGTTCTGTTCAGTCTTAATTTTTTTTTTTATCCCCTTTCTTTTGGGGGAATCATTGGGAATAGAATTTTTGGCCCTTTTTTTTTTAAAATTTTGGGGGAACTGATTTATAGTTTTGGGAAAAATTTTTTTTGTTATTAAGCCCTTTCTATTTTTTTTTTATTTTTATGTTTTGAATTGATGGATCTTAGGGTTTTTATAATCCATGGAAAATTTTAGTTTTTTATTAGATCTGTTTAGTTTTTTGGACAATTTTTAAATATAGTCTTTTTTTTTTTTTAAAATAAGTCTACCCATTCATTAATACCAACAGCATTGGAAAACAGGCCACATTTGAGTTTTGTTTTACGGTTACACTGAAGCCTCACATGGAGTCGAAAGATAACTTTTTTTTCCATTGTTTTTACAAAGTTTGGAGGAAAGTTGGGTGGTGGAGTGTTGTCCTGTTATCCCTTTTAGGGGCCATATTTTTGTGTTGTCCGGTTTTTCCCCCCTTTTTGGGGGGCAGTATGTTTGTGGGGGGCCCGGGGGATTATTCCCCCTTTAAGGATGATGTTTTCGGGGGTCCGTGAAAACCCCCCAAAATTTTTGTGTGGGGGCCCCCTTTTGGGGAAAGTTTGTCCATATATGGTCAATTAGCGACCGCCAGTCTTGTTTGTTTTGAAATTTGGGGATGAGTAGTGTATTGTTCATGTTGCAAGAAGCTTTACAGGTTGGTCATCTTTGGTCAAAGATCATCTGAACGGGACATCAGTGCCTTCTGGAAAGAAAGGATTGAGTGGACGGAAAAGTTTTCTTTTACGTCCCCAAAAACCCCGGGGGGAGACAGGAACGGGTTTAAAAAAAAATGTTGCAGAGGCTTCATGGTTTGTTTTTGTTCCTTAATTCACTAATGTTGAACCACCAAACCTGATTAGTTTAAAAAACTTGGCCCCAGTTCCTGACCCTTTCCCCCCCCCATGGATAGATAAATGAAAAACACAAAAAGATCAAAATTTTTGGAACCCTTCCAGAATCAAATCCCTAGTTATAAATTAAAGGAAAAACTAGTTTTTTTAAAGTTTATTTTGTAAAAGGTAAAAGCCCATTTTCCCCCCTGAAACACCCCCCGGGGCTCCCTAAAATCTCTTTTTTTTCCCCCTTTCAATACTTTGCACCCCCGGGTTTTAAAAGGGGCCGCCCGATAACTTGGAAAAAAAAGGGAAAAATCTTTGTTCCGGTAGTGATATCTCTTATGTTTGTGATATTTTTCCCCCCTGGGCTTTATTTCCATGCGGGTTTTGATATCTTCCAGCTGGGGGGATATCTTCCATGCGGGGGAATTTTCCCTGTGGGCCCTGATATTTCCCCCCTGGGCTTGTTCCCCTTTCCCCCCTGGGGGGATATCTTGCTGGGCGGATACCCTTCATGCTGGGTTTTAATATCTTCCCCCCTGGGCTGTGATATTTTTCCCCCCTGGCTGTATTCTTCCATGCTGGGCGGGGGTCTTCCATACTGGGCTGTAATTTTTCCCTGCTGGGGGGGGGATATTCCCTTTCCCTAATGGGGTGGAAGCCCCGTCCTGGCCTGTGATATCCACGGCCTCGGGGTTGGGCCCCGATATTCAGGTTTAAGGAAACCCCTTGGGGGACAGCTGCACAATATAATGGGGGAAAAAATTTTTAAATGAGATGGAGAGCCGAGACTGAGAGAAGCAATATCGGGGGGAAGCTCACCCCCCCCCGGGGGTGCCAGTGTGGGGGCAACCCTCTCACGCCCAGGGAAGCCCCCCCTGGGCGGACAAACCCCCCTCACGCCCACGGAATTTCCGTGGGCGGCATTTAGGGAAAAAGCTTTATCCCTCCTGGGACGAAGGGGGGGTTTTTTGAAAAACCATCCGTCCTGTGGGGGTAGCGGGGTTTGCTGGAAAGGGGAAAAAAAAGGTTTTACCCCTTTTTCTTTTTTTACTTTGAGAGTTCCGAGTCTAACCCTTTTTTTTAGCCCGGCCAAAGGCCGGGTCGCCCCGTTCTTCCTGATCAACCAGGCTGTTGCCCTTTGGGGGCCCCCCCACATATCCATTTTTTTTTTCAAAATATGATTTTAAAACCCGAGATAAAAAAGAACAAGGGGGTTTTACGGGTTTTATTGACTACATTTTTACCATATGTGAGAGAAACCCCAAAAAACTTCTATAAATAATTATTTACAAAAACTCGGGGGGTTTTTTGACTGTGGTTCCTGGCGGGATAAAAAGCCCCACGGCGCCCCCCGGGGAACCTTTTGGGTTTTGAAAAGGGGGGACGTGGGGCAAAACTATTTTTGCAGCTCCTGGGTGGGGGAAAAAAATTTTTTGGGGCAAAAACCTTGTTGCACCCTGGGGGCGTGGAAGAAAACTCACCGCTGCAGCCCCGGACGTGTGGAAACACACCTTGCTGAAAACCCCGGGGGGGGGGGTGGGGAAAAGCCCCCCCCACCAACACCCGCAGAGGTTACAGTGTAATGAGATTCTGTCTGGGGCGACGGGGACTAAGGAGGAGGCGAGAGGGCTTTTCCGGAAGACGGGATAGAGAGAAAAAACAGACAGACAGACAAAAAAAACAACACAACACACACACACACACACACACACACACACACACACACACACACACACACACCACACAAAAATAAACAAAACACAAACCAAAAAAACAACACACACACACACACACACCACAATTGGGGGATACACAAAATGCCAGTGTCTTATCGACAGGGGGGCAAAATTAATCACGATTGAAAGTATCATGAAAGCAAAGGAGAGGAAAACATGACCCAGCTGACAAATTTTCTGAGAATGGGGGGTTTTGAAAGGGGGAAAAAAACCGGCCAGTCAAAGGATTTTCAATGAAAAGGGGCCCCGAAACAGGATCCTGCAGGAAAAGAAAGAGAAAGGGACATATCGGTGTCCGGCTTTTTACCCCCACAGAACATAGAAGAAAGGCGAAACGAAAGAGCAAGAAGGAAAGTGAGACAAAGAGGGGAGATCGGCAGGAGCCCAGACTGGGAGGAAGGGTAACCCCCTCAGAACCACCACAAAAGGCCCTAACTCCAAAACCCCCCAATAAAAACCAAACAAAAAAACCCCCAAAACCCCCCCCCATACCCACAGCCCCCACCCTCCTCATCAAAAAACCCACCTTTACAGAACCCCATAGTTCCTTGCCAGGTTCCTTTTCCAGACACATTTTTGAAAAAAAGGGGAATTTTTATAAAACCAGAGGAAAAAATAAATGTGGGAGGGAAAGGAAAAAAAAACACTTAAAAAAATTTTAAAATTAAATTGATGAAAACAGATGCAATCTTTCCCAACCCAGATTTAGATTTAGGAAGAAGGGGGGAGCAGGGGAAAAAAAGAGGATTGAACTCCATTAAAACCAGTTGGAATTTGAAAATGGAAGGAAGGGACAGAAGGGGGAAAAGGCTACATTGTGGGAACTGTTCATCGGGGGGCCTGGGTGGAAATTTGCAGTGATGTAAAAACCCACCAGAACTGCAGGGGGGCCAAGAGAAGAATATGAAGAGAGCATCAGGGGTGGGGGGCCCCCACTGGCTGAGGTAAAAAGAAGACCCTCAATGGGTAGAAAAGTTACTGTTTGGGGATTTCAATCACAAAAGATTGGCTGGGAAAGCCTTGAGCCACATGGGGGTCCCAAACAGGGGGAAAAAAGATGATGGATGGGACTGAAAACCCACATCAACATATTGGGGGCACTATCAGAGGGGGGTGAGGATAAACCCCGAAGATGGACCAGTATTCACCTTTGAGTAGTTCAAGAGGACATCATATGAGGGGCCCCTGGGTATGATCCCGGGGGTTTTGAGCATAGAATAAAAGGAGTTATAAGGAAAAGGGGCAGGAGAGATAGGAAAAAACTAAAAAAGGGAAAAAGGGGCAAGTTTTCCCCAAAAGGTTCAGGGGGAAAAAAAATTGGGGAAAATTTGAAAAAAAAGATGGAAAAAATTTACAACAAATGCAATGAGGAGAGGGGGCCCAAACAAAAAGTAATGGGGGAAAACGAAACGAGCCCCTTTTTTACCCAAAAGGTGGGGGGGCAAAAAGTAAGTGCAATTTTTAGAATGGAAAAAAAAAGAAGACAAAGGATCCAGGAAAAAAAAGAGATTAATCAAAAGGGAAACGAATATGCACAGATAAGGAGGAGACCCAGCTACAAAGAAAAAAAATAGCATCGAAAGTCAAATCTGACCCGAATTTTAAAAGCCACATCAAGGGAAAAAAACACAAGGGCCAGGAAACAGGGGGGAGGGGAAAAAAGGGGGGGGAGTAAAAAAGAAACGACCAAAATTGAGGTCAAATAAGATTTAAAAAAGATTCCCCCAAAAGAAAGAACTCAGGGGAAACCCGAATGGGGGGAAAATTCCCAAAAAAGGGATACACCAAAAGTGCTGGGGGGGAAAAAAAACCCAAAACCCGGGGGGGAAAGGGGGTGAAGAAGTCCCTGTGAACTTGATACCCCAAAGGAGTGGGACGGGGGAAAACCCCCTGTGGGTCCTTTGAGAGGGGGGGAAAAGATGCTGTTTTTCCACCCAAAAAAATCTTTTTTTCACATCCCCACCTGAGGTATGGAAGAGGAAAAAGTAGTCCCAATTTTTTTAAAAAAAGGGGAAAACACGAATTTTAAAAAAAATACCTTGGCACACGTTATGTATAAAGTCATGAAAAAAAGGGGGAGGGAAATGGGCACCGAAAGGAAAACATAAACGACAACCAGCAAGGTTTCAGGGGGAAAAAAAACTTGTGTCACAAACCCACTGGAGTTTTAGACACGGAAAGAAGTAAGACATAAAAGGGGGGTGGGTTGCATTTTCTTTTGGGGGGCAAAAAAGGCGTTCCACAGTTCCTTAAAGATTAGAGCACAAGAAGGATCGGGGACACATAACAGGAAAACTAATGGACGGGAAAAAAAATTTTGACAAAGGGGCAAAAGTGAGTCATGGTAAGGGAGGTGTCAGGGGTGTGCCCTTAGATGGGGCTCCACAATGGCGTCCTAGGACCAGTGTTTTTTTGGTACGGAATGAAGACGGGGAAGGGAAGATCCCAAAAATGCCCCCTTTTTTAAAAATGTAAGAAAGGGAAAAAAAAGGGTGGGGATCGGGGGAGGGGCTAAAAAGGACCTGGAGGGGGTGCAAGCCTGGTTCAAAAAACTGGCCCTGAATTTTTAACCCCCCAAAAGAAAAATCATGAAGACGGAAAAAAGGGGAGAAAGGGGGCATACCACTGGGTACAGGACAACAGTGGGGGAAAATTTTAGGTGGGGGGAAAGGGGGTGGCCCCTAAAAAGGGGCTTCAGCCCCCAGACTCAGGAAATGATAAGGAAAGGGAAAAATGATCAATTGGGGGCCCGAGATGCAGAGGGAAAAGCAATGAGAAGAGGGAGGGAGAGGATAAATTTTTCTGGCTTGAGGGAAGAGGACTTTGGAAAAAAAGGGAGGGAAAAAATTGAAAATATCATAAACAAACGGGGAGGGGACAAAAAGTTTACAAATTTTCAGAGAAAAGGATCTGGGGGAAAAAAAACGACCAGTCAAATTTTTTTTGGGGAAACGGGCAAAAAAGGATCTTTCAAGAAACCATGGCTAAAGGAAAAAAAAAAATGGGTGTTCTTCAACTTAGGAATGCATATGAATGGCAGAAATTGAAGGAAAAAAGGGAGCAAGAAAGAGCGCAGAGACATGCAGGGGCCCAGAGTGGGGGAAAACCCAGCAAAAACATCCACCCAAAAGCCACTCACAGAACACCACAACCAAACAAATTCCCAAATTGAACCAACCTCATTTAAAATTCCATTCCCGAGCAAAAACCCCCCACACAGCAGCCTCCCATAGTGTCATGCCAGGTTTCTACTTCCCAGCCCCAAAAAACCCCCAAATAAATTTTGGAAAAGAAGCCAAGGAGGTACCCCAACACAGATGGAAAAAAATAAGTGTGAGGAGGGGCACAAAAGAATAATGGAGGCATCCCCAGTCATAGCACTCACGGAAAAAAGCCTTTAAAATGATAACAGACATGATTTTTCCGAGGAAATCAGATCAGAGGGATAGAGGGAACAGGGGGGAAAAAATTGAAAAAAAAAACAGTATTTTGAGGATTTGGAAGAGGAACTGAAGAGAACAAGGGATTACAGGAACACTTCAGACTGGGGTCCAAGGTGGGATTACAGTGACGTACAACCTGCCATTGATAGGGGGCCAAGACAAGAGTATGATGAGAACAACAGAACAAGGGTTTAAATACACTAGATGATGTAGCCAGAAGGGCCCAATGGGTAGGGCAAAGTTATAGTTGTGGGTGATCTCAATCACAAGGAAAACCGGGAGTCACATGGAGGTGGTACTGGAAAATCTCATGCATCAACATGTTAGGGACACTACCAGAAAGAGAGGAAAAGATGAACCGACAATACTGGACCTCATATCACCTTGAGTAGATCAGACATTGGGAACATCACTTTTAAAAGGGCCCCCTGGGAGCTAAGGTCATGTGGTCCTGAGTTTTTGAATACATTATAGAGCTAAAAGTGGGGAGGGCAGCAACACAAATAAGATGGGAATGAGGAATTTCTTGCATGACGTACAGTGGGGAAAAAGAACGGTGGGGAAAAAAGTAAATGAAATGATGGAATACGTGACAACACAGTGCAAGGAGGAGAGAAAAGGGGCAGAAATGAATGGGAAGACCAAAATGAGCCCTTGGTTCACCCAGAGATGTAGAGAGACCAAAACTAAGTGCACTAGAGAATGGAAACCCAGGAAAATTAGAGATTAGCCAAAGACCAGAAATAATATGCATGGATAAGGAGGGAAGCCCATAGACAATATGTGAGTACAGCATCGAAACCCATATTTGACCTTTTACAGCCACATCAGGAGGAAAACAACAGTCAAGGATGAGGGGAATCAGGTTGAGGAAGAAAGGAAGGGGGAGATCACAAGAACGAAAAGAAGTATGGGGAAAAGCTAAACACGAATTTTGAAAGTATTTTGGGGAGACAGACTGGACTACAAAAGGAATTTTAAGGCACCAACAAGTGCTGGGCACCACGCACAACCGAGGAGGAAGTAAAGAGGCTGCTAAGGAACTAGATACATCAAAGGCGGGGAAATATTCCCGGGGTCCTGAGAGAGGGAGCAGAGGCACTGTGTGTGCCATCACCAACAATCTTCAACACATCTATCAAACAAGGCAACTACCTGAAGTGTGGAAGGCAACAAATGTAGTCATAATCTTTAAGAAAAGAAGATAGACATGAGAAAACACAGACTAGTGTCACTGGGCATGTTAGTAAAATGGAGGGGGTTTTGTGGGTCAACGCCCCGCTGCCTGGAATGCAAAATCATGGAGAAGCTTAACAGGAAAAAACTGGTGGAGCTGGGGCACCAGAAAGGAATGAGCTTTTTACACGATAACCAGCATGGTTTAGGAAGGAGAAACCTGGTCACCTATGGAGTTTTATAAGGTAAGAAGCGAGGATAAAGAGGGGTGGGGATTGCATTTTTGATAAGAAGGTTTCACACAGTTCACACAAGAGATAAGGTAAAAGAAAGAGGGGAATAACAGGAAAAGCACGCAATGGATCAGAGAATACCGACGGGAAGGAAACAACGGGGATGGTACGTGATGAGGTATCAGAATGGGACTGGACGAGCGGGATTCCACAACGGTCAGTCCCAGGGCCGGGTGTTTCTGGTATGTGGAATGAATGACGGAAGGATAATTCCCGAGGTGTCCCTGTTTACAAGACTTGAAGCTAATGCGGGGAAAAATTTAATGGAAGGATCAGGTAGAACTACAAGGGGGTCTGGACAGGCTGCAAGCCTGGTCCAACAGTTGGCTCCTGGAGTTTAATCCCACCAAGTGCAAAATCATGAAGACTGGGGACGGTCAAAGAAGACCGCAGACAGAGTACAGGCTATGGAGCCAAAGACTGCAAACCTCACTCAGGAAAAAAGGGTCTTTGGGGAGTATAATACCGAGCATATCTACTGAGGCGCACATCAACCAAATAACTACTGCAGCATGTGAGCGCTTGGGAACAAAGAATAATATCGACAATAGAAAGGGAAACGTTGAAGACTATACATTAAACAGGCCCATATTATTTTATGCAGCACCAGCATGGAACCCACATCTGGTCAAACACGTCAAGAAATTAGAGAAAGTGCAAAGGTTTGCAACAAGACTAGTCCCAGAGCTAAGGGTATGTCCTACGAGGAAAGGTTAAGTTAAATCAACCTGACGACACTGGAGGACAGGAGAGATGATAACGACATAAAATACTGAGAGGAATTGAGAAGGTGGATAGGAACAGGATGTTTCAGAGATGGGACACAGCAACAAGGGGTCACAATTGGAAGCTGAAGACTCAGATGAGTCACAGGGATGTTAGGAAGTATTTCTTCAGCCATAGAGTTGTCAGGAAGTGGAACAGTCTGGAGGCAGGATCCATACATAGCTTTAAAAAAAGAGATATGATAAAGCTCATGGAGCAGGGAGAGTGTGGACCTAGTAGCGACCAGCAAAGAGGCGGGTCCAGGAGCTGTAAATCAACTCCTGCAATTACAAATAGGTAAGTACACACGCACACACATACTTTCAGCATGTGATAATCAAGACAAGGCGTCTCATTTAGAAGTTGTGAAAGATGGTGATGATTAGGAGGACGAGGAGGAAGAAGAAGAGGAAAAGGAGGAGGAGGAGGAGGAAGAAGAAGAGGAAAAGGAGGAGGAAGAGGAGGAAGAAGAAGAGGAAAGGAGGAGGAGGAGGAGGAAGAGGAAGAGGAAAAGGAGGACGAGGAGGAGGAAGAAGAAGAGGAAACGAAGGAGGAGGAGAAAGAGGAGGACGAGGAGTAGGGAATGTGGAGGAGGAGGACAATAAGAAAACAGGGAAGGTAGATGGAAAACACGCAGAGGAACTCCAAGGACTACAGCTGTTTGAGACAGATTCTCAGAGAAGCGTTCCAGGGACACACCAACAAGGGACACAACTGGAAGCTGAAGACTCAGATGAGTCACAGGAATGTTAGGAAGTTTTCTTCATTCACAGAGTTGTCAGGAAGTTGTCTGGAAAGGGAGGTCGTGGAGGCAAGATCCATACATAGCTTTAAGAAGAGGTATGATAAAGCTCATGGAGCAGGGAGCGAGTGACCTAGTAGCGACCAGTGAAGAGGCGGGGCCAGGAGCTATGGATCGTCCCCTGTAACCACAATTAGGTGAATACAATTAGTGAGTTTACACACACATACATACACACATACACACACACACACACACACACACAAACACACACACACAGAGGGTAGGAAAGGAAAGGAGGGTAGGAGGAAAGAGAGATGGACAGGAGAACCCAGACTCACGAGGAAGCTCTAATACAACCACCTTCAGATGTTCCCCAACCTGGACAACCCCAATGCAACCAAACAATCTAACCCAAAACACACATGCCATACCCAATGATTCCACCCACCTCATTACAAACTCCACCTTCACACCAACCACCCATAGTTCCCCATCAGATCTCCCACTTTCCCAACCCCAACATACCCCCCAGACTACAGTTTTAGAAAAGAAGTTGAAGGTTTGGTATACAAATGCAGATGGTATAACAAATAAATGTGAGGAGTGGCATGAAAGAATAAAGGAGACATCCCCAGACATAATAGCACTCACAGAAACGAAACTCACCAGGATGATAACAGATGCAATCTTTCCACCCGGATATCAAATCCTCAGGAAAGATAGAGGGAGCAGAGGGGAGGAGGAGTTGCACTGCTCATTAAGAACAGGTGGGGATTTGAGGAAGTGGAAGGAATGGATGGAATGGGTGAAAGGGACTACATAGTAGGAACAATTCAGTCTGAGGGCCATAAAGTGGTAATTGCTGTAATGTACAACCCGCCACAGAACTGCAGGAGGCCAAGAGAAGAATACGACGAGAGCAACAGAGCAATGGTAGACACACTAGCCGAGGTAGCCAGAAGAGCCCACATGGGGAGAGCAAAGTTACTAGTTATGGGTGATTTCAATCACAAAGAGATTGATTGGGAAAACCTGGAGCCCCATGGGGGTCCTGAATCATGGAGAGCCAAGATGATGGATGTGGTACTGGAAAACCTCATGCATCAACATGTTAGAGACACTACCAGAGAGAGAGGTGGGGATGATCCAGCAAGACTGGACCTAGTATTCACCTTGAGTAGTTCAGACATCGAGGATATCACGTATGAAAGGCCCCTTGGAGCTAGTGATCATTTGGTTCTGTGTTTTGATTATATAGTTGAGCTGCAAGTGGAGAGGGAGCAGGAATAGGAAGTGAGAAACGAAACTACAAAAGGGGACTACACAGGCATGAGGAACTTCCTACAAGACGTTCAGTGGGAGAGAGAATTGGCAGGAAAACCAGTAAAAGAAATGATGGAATATGTGACAACCAAATGCAAAGAGGCAGAGGAGAGGTTTGTCCCCAAGGGAAACAGAAGTAATGGGAAGAAGGCCAGAACGAGTCCTTGGTTCACCCAGAGGTGTAGGGAGGCAAAAACTAAGTGTAATAGAGAATGGAAAAAGTACAGAAGACAAAGGACCCAGGAAAATAAAGAGATTAGCCGAAGAGCCAGAAACGAATATGCACAGGTAAGAAGGGAGGCTCAGCGACAATATGAAAATGATATAGCATCAAAAGTCAAGTCTGACCCGAAGCTGTTGTATAGCCACATCAGGAGGAAAACAACAGTCAAGGACCAGGTAATCAGGCTGAGAAAGGAAGGTGGGGAGTTCACAAGAAACGACCAAGAGGTATGTGAGGAGCTCAACATGAGATTTAAAGAAGTATTTACTCAGGAGACAGGAAGGACTCCAGGAATCCAGAATAGGGAGGTATACCAACAAGTGCTGGATGAAATACACACAACCGAGGAGGAGGTGAAGAAGCTGCTATGTGAACTCGATACCTCAAAAGCAGTGGGACCGGACAACATTTCTCCGTGGGTCCTTAGAGAGGGAGCAGAGATGTTGTGTGTGCCACTAACACAAATCTTCAACACATCCATTGAAACTGGGCAACTACCTGAGGCGTGGAAGATGGCAAATGTAGTCCCAATTTTTAAGAAAGGAGACAGACACGAGGCATTAAACTACAGACCTGTGTCACTGACGTGTATAGTATGCAAAGTCATGGAGAAGATCATCAGGAGGAGAGTGGTGGAGCACCTAGAAAGACACAAGCTTATAAACGACAACCAGCACGGTTTCAGGGAAGGAAAATCCTGTGTCACAAACCTACTGGAGTTTTATGACAAGGTAACAGAAGTAAGACACGAGAGAGAGGGTGGATAGACTGCATTTTTTTGGACTGCAAGAAGGCGTTCGACACAGTTCCTCACAAGAGGTTAATGCAAAAACTAGAGGATCAGGCACACGTAACAGGAAAAGCACTGCAATGGATCAGAGAATATCTGACAGGGAGGCAACAACGAGTCATGGTACGTGACGAGATGTCAGAGTGGGCACCTGTGACGAGTGGAGTTCCACAAGGGTCAGTCCTAGGACCTGTACTGTTTTTGGTATATGTGAATGACATAACGGAAGGGATAGACTCAGAAGTGTCCCTGTTTGCAGATGATGAAGTTATGAGAAGAATTCAATCGAGGACAGGCAGACTCAAAAGCCTGGACAGGCTACAAGCCTGGTCCAGTAACTGGCTCCTTGAATTTAACCCCGCCAAATGTAAAGTCATGAATATCGGGGAAGGTCAAAGAAGACCGCAGACAGAGTATAGTCTAGGTGGCCAAAGACTGCAAACCTCACTCAAAGAAAAAGATCTTGGGGTGAGTATAATACCGAGCACATCTCCTGAGGCACACATCAATCAGATAACTGCTGCAGCATACGGGCGGCTGGCAAACCTAAGAATAGCGTTCCAATACCTCACTAAGGAATCATTCAAGACCCTGTACACCATATACGTCAGGCCCATACTGGAGTATGCAGCACCAGTCTGGAACCCACACCTGGTCAAGCACGTCAAGAAATTAGAGCAAGTGCAAAGGTTTGCAACAAGACTAGTCCCAGAGCTAAGGGGATTGTCCTACGAAGAAAGGTTAAGGGAAATCGGCCTGACGACACTAGAGGACAGAAGGGTTAGGGGAGACATGATAACGACATATAAAATACTGCGAGGAATAGATAAGGTGGACAGAGACAAGATGTTCCAGAGAGGGGACACAGAAACAAGGGGTCACAATTGGAAGTTGAAGACTCCTATGAGTCAAAGGGATGTTAGGAAGTATTTCTTCAGTCATAGAGTTGTCAGGAAGTGGAATAGCCTAGAGAGCGACGTAGTGGAGGCAGGAACCATACATAGTTTTAAGACTAGGTTTGATAAAGCTCATGGAGCAGGGAGAGAGAGGACCTAGTAGCAATAAGTGAAGAGGCGGGGCCAGGAGCTATGAATCGACCCCTGCAACCACAAATAGGTGAGTACACATACACACACATACACACACACACATACACACACACACACATACATACACACACACACAT
>WNWK01026794.1:0-5000 GCA_009830355.1 Cherax destructor | reverse complement strand
TGGAACATCCATAGGGAAGTAGGTCTCCGTCCGAAGGTTGGACTTGAAAGAAATTCTTCAAAATCGCCAACCTTCGGACGAAGACCTACTTACACTAGTGGATGGTCCACTGTGACCCGCCGCCTCCTGCTTCCACTCACCTGACTACAGTGTATAAGTCACTTCTCCGACCATATGCTGTACTTTCTACAAGAGTGATGGACTGAACACATCGATTCCAGGCTGAGGGACTGATTACCTCAAACTCCTCCTCTCCTTACCCATTTACACTTTGTATTGGACTGATGAAGCCACTGTGTGGCGAAACGTTTCCTTAATAAAGATTCCCATATGTCCGCAGTAAAGTTCTAGAGGCGGTACCTCCCTATATATATATATATATATATATATATATATATATATACTTGGTTCAGTTAGTAAGGAGTTTATGACGTGGTTGTGTGCAGTCGTAACAGCAGCAGCGTGACCCACAGCATCCAGACCAGTAACTCTCGCTAGAGTCTCTTTCCTAGGAAATGAGATGAGGTCGATAACATGGGAATGTGTGTGTGTGTGTGTGTGTGTGTGTGTGTGTGTGGGTAACATTACAAATTTCTGGCCTCTGGGATTTTATCGTACCTTGTTTTGAGACTGTGTTTGAATTTTACCTCCACGCTTCCACATCTAACTCATTTATCCTTAACATCCATATGACTCATCTCTACCTTTTATCCCGTGTACCCTTGTCAGTGGTCGTAATAATTCTAACAATCAGTCCCTGGCTGCATTCTCAAATCCTTGAAGTTTTGTACATGTTTGTCATCTCCTGGTTAGTGCCTCCTCTCCTCCCAAGGTCGTCAGGTTCAGTTCCTCCAACCTCTCCTGAAGTGCGTTACCCTCACTGCTGTGGACTAGTCTGGTTGCCAACCTTTGTGCAATTTTAATTTTTTTTTTTGCTTATGCTCGACCAGAAGGGGACGTGAGGCACTGCCCCGTCTCCGGCACGATGTCTGGAGTTTCTCTCCTTGGAATGTATAGTTTGTGTTGCAGCTGGGGGGGAGGGGGATAGAGGAGGAGGGGGTGTCAGAGTGCCAGGAGGAGCCAGTGTCTCTGTAAAGTGGGTGCAGGTGGCACCAGCAACCTTGCTATTTTGGTGAACACTGCTTCTGCCTCCCCCCTTCCCCTTTACCCCTCCCCCCTTCCCCTTTACCCCTCCCCCCTTCAAGGATGCCTTGATGTTAAAAAAAAGAGCTCTTTATCCAAGAAATTGGAGCTACCCATCCATCCTCTGGATCAAGCCTGATTTCCTCCCATTCTCCGGATCCCTGCATGATCCAGGGCTGTAGGATCATTTTAATGCAAGATCTCTCTCTCTCTCTCTCTCTCTCTCTCTCTCTCACTTACATTGTCTGACATGCAAATAAATGCTAGGAGTGTTGATCTGCCTCAGGCAGGATGCTAGAGCCTTCTTGCTTTATATTTTAAATATTTATAGCAACATATGCAACAGCAGCAATATGATCAACACGGTGTAGTACACAGCATCAACATCCTGTGAGATACAACAACATCAACATCCTGTGAGATACATGAACATGACCAACATCAACATCCTGGAAGATACATCAACATGATCAACATCATGCAGGACACATGACTCAAGTGATGTGTTTCAGACGCCTCTGGACATGATGTAACTCGTCCAGATAAGGGAGGGAGGGGGGAGAAAAAAAAACATGCGTTTTTTGAACGACTTACAAGAAGACGCGATTAGCCACGTTTTCCCAGGCGACAACAGCGTCGATTTCCCGACGTTCACTGCCTTGTCAGGTCTTTTCCCAATGTTTACCTTCCTGCTGACACAGTAAACACACTCTCCCCTTCAAAGTTGTTTAGATTTTGCTATCTACTGTTAGAAGTGGTTAACTTTGTAGTAATTAAGATTTTACTAAAAAAGTTGCTCTTCAAATGCAGTTTAGAGAGCAAATTTGATTTATATTTTTGATTAAGATGAGAGAAAAATTGTCTGAGAAATATCATTTCAGATTTGTTGTTGCTGTTATACTAAATAGTTAAAGTTATATATTCCCCTTCCTCCCATCCCACTAATCACTCTCCCTTTTCCTTCCCATTATCCCTTTCTATCTCCTTATCTCCTACTTTTTCTCTGTTTTGCTTCTTTCTACTATCTTACTCTCTATCCTCAAGAACCCCTGTGGAAATTAGTGACTTTGTCTGACGTTTTGGGTGGCTATCTTAGGTAATTTACACTATGCATGATAATTGTACTTATGTGTAACTGTACCTAAATGAACTTACATATATACTTCCTCCTTTATTTTGTGTCCCATTTCCACATGTCTTCCACTGTCTGTATACTTTCTAGCTTCCTCTCAACTTAACGAAAGTCATCTGTAATACTGCTTCTTTGAGACATTGACTGAAACATGCCAAAGGGATTTTCCTTGACGCTGGTGATAGGTTCTCCATCCATGGAAGTGGACCTGTTCTTTCCATTCTTGGATCCGCCCAGAGTGCATCTCATTCCCACAAATGATGTCGTTCTACCTTCGCTTATTTCAAAACTCGGGTCTAAGGCACACTAACACTTCTCCAGGATGCCACCCACAACAATCGGCTAGTACCCAGGTACCTATTTACTGCTAGGTGAGTATGGGCAACAGGTGTAAGGTGACTCGCCTCGTCGTGTCCAGAATTAAAACCTTACATCCTGGCGGCCATTACTCTGCTTGGTTTAAGGTCAAATCAACATTTACAATACATTATAACATTAATTCCTAAAATATGCATTAATCTCGGTAATGTTAAAGACATTATGCACATGTCTATATATATCCTGGCACCAGACATTCTTCCTCACATTAACACACATACACACAAGCAACCCACTCGTTCAATTATACAATAAAAACACCAGAGTCAGGAACCGGCCAGGCAGCTGGCTGATGGCCAGTGTAATACTAGTGGGGAGGAAACTTGAGAGGCAAGAGGTCATCCACTCTAGATCAGCATCGCTAGCAAATCTCTCGTGTAAAGTGACGGTATATATATATAATAGGTAGATGAACATTGAACCTCCTGGAGAGAGCGAAGCTGGTCGCAGAACACCAATGGGTGCTTCGTAAATGTCAAGTTCTGTGAACAAGACACAGAATAAGGTTCATGACATTTACTGAGAGACGCTTCTTCAATCAGGAACTTAATCAATCCATCAGTCAATCTGTGGGTTGGTAAAAAGTCTGGAGAACGAAACGTCTTCTAACTAAATGTCATAAACCATACAGACTACTATTTCCTATTCACATACTTGTCGGTATATTCTTACAGTGATATACACGTCAAGTTCTGCCTCGTAATATATGACATATGACAAGCTGACATAACAGACGGGAGAGGACGGGCTAGACAGACTGCATCTTCCTTGACTCCATGAAAGGCCTGAACTTGAATAATAACAGAAGGCTTGTCAACACATGGATGAAGCAGGCATGGAGGAAAGGAGAGGAGCAGGGAAGATGATGTAACAAGTGGATAAAGATATATGTAAAAGAGGGATATAGATTGACGCCCATTAGTTTTCTACCAGTGGCACCCTTCCTTAATCCAATTCCTACCTCTCCCTGACCGAAACTTCTTCTTCTTCTTCTTCTTTCTCTCTCTCTTCCTATTCCATCTCAATAGTCTCTCATACGCCCAACAAAATCCAACAATACTACCAGAAATTGAGATAGAAACAGAAATCCTCGCACAAAATAGATGATAGAAGGATCATAGAATGACATACAAATTTAGACAAGCAAAAACAGTGAGTTAAAAGAAACAGTAAATGAGGAGAAGTCAGACATCATAGCTCTTAAGGAGACAAAACTCTTAGGAATAATCAGTGTAATATTCCCAGAGGGGTACCTCACTGTCAGAGAGAGAGAGGGCCGAGAGAGAGAGAGAGAGAGAGAGAGAGAGAGAGAGAGAGAGAGAGAGAGAGAGAGAGAGAGAGAGAGAGAGAGAGAGAGAGAGAGAGAGAGAGAGAGAGAGAGAGAGAGAGAGAGAGAGAGAGAAAAAAATATAAATATACACCACTTAGCCTGAAGAGCATATTTGAAGTTAACAAATTTTTGAACCGTCCTGAGTCAGGGACCTTAACAAAAATCTTTAAAGACCGCAGGCGACATATGTCAAGTCTGTCAGGAAGCATGACGATACTTACCTTCCCCGTCTGACCAGACAGGTTTACCAAGATCCAGAGGTTCGAAGCAACACTGGCTTCGTAGTCGAGGGTATACCTGGAGTATACCTGGAGAGGGTTTCGGAGTTCAACGCCCCCGTGGCCGGGTCTGTGACTAGGCCTCGAGTGTACTTGAACGATGAAAAAAAAAACTATAGACGTTGAACCTAATAATCTTAAGAGGAGAGAGAAAAAAAATAGATTCGACCACAGTGTGTAAAATTCTCAGAGGATGTTCCACTGGGAAATATTTGAGTGTAGAGGTGGTGAGTGAAGTTCCGGATACCTGGAGTCTGCCTAGAGGGTATTCCGGGGATTAACGCCCCCGCGGCCCGTCCACGACCAGGCCTCCCGGTGGATCAGGGCCGTACGCAGCTTCGTGACTAGGCGAAATATGGCTCAAGAAGCTAGGATGCCACAGTGCCGGTCGATCACAGGCGAAGAAAGGCCAGGAGCTAAGACTCGACTCAGGCAAACACAACTCTGCGTGTATAACTCTGTGAGTGCAACACTGTGATTACAACATTGAGTGTACAACACTGCGAGTACAACACTGCGAGTACAACACTGCGAATACAACACTGCGAGTACAACACTGCGAGTACAACACTGCAAGTACAACACTGCGAGTACAACACTGCGAGTACAACACTGCGAGTACAACACTGCGAGTACAACACTGCGAATACAACACTGAGAGGACAACACTGCGAATACAACACTGAGAGGACAACACTGCGAATACAACACTGAGAGGACAACACTGCGAGTACAACAC
>WNWK01026793.1:0-26988 GCA_009830355.1 Cherax destructor | reverse complement strand
TGGGTTCTCGTTTTTGGCGAAATTGTACTCAAATGATAATAATAATGATAGTGCATAATAATAATAATAACAATGATAGTTAATAATAATAATAATAATAATAATAATAATAATAATAATAATAATAATAATAATAATAATGATAGTGAATAATAATAATAATAATAATAATAATAATAATAAAAATATAATAATAATAATAAATAATAATAATAATATGTAATAATCATTCAATAAATTTCAACCCTAAGCATTATGTAAGATATGTTCACTCCCTTATCTCATCTGATCTCCACTAATCATGACTGGTGACATTTGGTTGGTAGGCAAAGTCTTATCTCTTCCATCAGTCCAGTAATTACAGTGATGACATTTGAAGCCTCCCTGCTTCCCTTATTTTTTTTCCAAATTGGTCTGTCTGTCTTTCTGTCTGTCGGGGCGCTTTCTTCTGTCGTGTGTCGTCTCCTTTCTGTCTGCTTCTCAGAGAGTAGCTCATGAACCAAATGGTATTACGCAGATCCCAAGCACGTATAACACTTTGCCTGGATTTTTTAGTTATCTAGGTAATTTACACTAGGTATAATTGTATTTACATATGGTTTCCTGTGAGATAGAGACAAAGAGACAGATAAATACAGACAGACGGATCAAAGACAGCCAATCAGGTACCCAGTGGAACCGCGCTGGCAGCCAGGTGGCCAGCCAGCCAGCCAGCTGGCCTGCCAGCTGCCGACATCACTTTCCACTTAAAAAGGGGTTTAAATAGGGACTGACATCAGTGAATCCTTGGTTTGCCGCGTGTTTCGCTAGCGGCTCTCAATTTAACTGTGCTCCCAAAGGTACTAAGTGGTCCCAGATTTTTTAATATGGCGCACACGAGTGTTAGGACCCTTTCTATGCTGACCAGGCATCTCAGGCCAATCATGCTAAATTTGGGGGAATGAAAAAAAAAACGTATATTTACTTTGACCTTTAAGGTTAATATCTCGTGTAGTAGATTCTTGAATGCCTCACAAGGGCGTTGGCAGCATTTCCCACAGAAGTTGCATGTAATCCATGCAGTGGAACGTTTGTTTGTTTGGTTGCATACTCGGGTTTCATGATTGATTTTGTTGGTTGTTTTACTGTATATTCTACTAATAGTTTCCCCTGAAGTGGTGATCCGTCTATTTGTATCGTATCTATTTTATTTGCAGTGTAAGTGTTTGGACAATCTACGCTTTAAGTTATTGTTATTGTTTGGGTGTTTGATAAGGTCCCCTAAAACTCTGTCCGTTTATTGAATCGGTAAAGGATACCAGTTTTGAATCCGGTAAATGGTTCCCTTATTTCTTGGATCGCGAGATCCAGTGTCGCTTATTTAATGAATCTTGTAGGGATTATTTGGGTTACACGAGACAGACCACTGGAAGATGATTAAACAGAGTAATAATGATCAGTATTGTACAAAAGTATAACTTGCGTGTTGGAGAAAAAAACCGGTCTTCTGGCAGCACCTACTGTGACGAGCGGCCGTACCTCTGGCACCCTGGTTTACCTCTGGCACCCTGTTTACTTCTGGCACCCTGGTAAACCTCACCCCGGTTTAACACCTGGTTTTTATGCACTTATGGTTCACTCTACTGGGTTTAGTTTTTTTTTTTCTACACCACAACACTGCTGATTTTTCTATGATGACTGGAAGATATACGGTCTTATGTTGTTGAAATCGTTCACTGACAACTCACAACTCGACACTGTTAATCATATTTTTCAGCTGGACAAATTACGTATTTCCTCAAGATTGTGCACCTATTCGTATTTCATAGATTTTTTTTTTATTTTTTTATATATCAATGTAATCACTAGATTTTGATCAGGTATACTAACAGTTTAAAATTTTCAATACACGGACTTGCGTGGTAAGGACCTGGCGGCCGCTGGCAACTGATTTCAAACACGAAACTCGTTAGGCCTACACTTCCACCTTAGTTGTCACTTTAACATCTATTAACTTATCTGCATACTACGGCACCACTGAGATATTCACTATACAGATCTATCTACACTGTGGAAACTTTTTTAGTCACTAAAGGTTCCACAGGGTAAGGGAGCCGTCAGGAGCCTTACACACCGAGGATCGGCCCTCGGAGTTTATAAACCCACACACCCAACAAAACATATGCACACTCCAGCTGATGACGGTGACTATTGTGTATATATTTGATTGATAGATTTATCCACCTAGGAACACCTAGGTAAGTTTGTACAGCTAGAGACTAACAGTAGGATTATTAAGGCAACGTTAGGTATTAATAGTGTAGCTCTAGCACCCTAATATAGGTAGTTATAGACCTGAATAGACAGACATTAGATTATGTTAGCTAACGAGAACTGGCAGTGCTACCCTTGAATCTAAGCGGGAAAGGGCACCAGTTCTTTCTTCCCAGACCAGACTCCACTCGAGCAAGACGTGCTGAGATAGACAGCACCCCCCACGTGACCCAACATCTGTCCTGGGGCCCTGGAGGAGATCCCGAGTACCGTGGACATCTGCCTCCATCCAGACCCTGTCACAGTAAGACTAGGCTTTCTTTCTCTCAGTATCTGGCCAGTTTTCTGGGGAAACGTTAGTGAGGTATCTGTGGGTCTTAGGCGGACGGACGACTTGTGTTGGTATGTAACAGCGTGTCTCCTAAGTTCAAGTCTGGAAGCTAGTGTTACTTACTGCATATATCACTCAAGGGATATCCTAGTAACCAGGGAACTCTGAGGTGCAGGCAGGACACTAATTACCCCATCTTTTGCAGACAAAGTTTCTCCACTGCACATGGTGTTAGGAGGGGTTACATATAAGGAAGACCAGGACACATACCACCCTTTTCTTTCAAGTAAGTAATCTCCCTTCTAGTATTGTGTAGGCAGTGTGGGGTTCCCTTACTGCAATCAGCTAGAAATTTGTACCATAGCCACTTGTAAGTCTGAGAGAAGTGTCTCAGAGTGTCGGTGTCAACAGTGCTTGCCCAGAGTGCAGCTACAAGGGGCAGTCCAAACAAGTTTCTACAATGGTCCTTCTTAACCGAGATGTGGAATAGCTAGTTTAGCAGACACATTAGTCTTAATTAGCTAGGCCACAGTTAATGTACCAGTCATTTTCGAAGCTAGGTTAGTTTTCACACCTAGGCCCAAAGACTTACTCAGGCTAGGTTAAGCTAACTAATCAGAAGTTGTTATTTACAGTAATCTACAGGTAGGCCAAGTAGGCTAGTCAAGCTGTGAGTTTAGTTATTTACAGTGATTACAAGTAAGCCAGGTTAGGTAACTTGCATATTTAATTACTTACAGTGAACTGCAGGCAGCCACAGTTAGGGTAGGCCTCTGCAATAATTATAACAGTTATAACAGCTAGGTCAGATTTAACCTAGCTATTATTTACCTTGCAAGCTAGATTCAGGCTAGTTGCACACTAATTTCAACAGTGATAAAGTTAGGCTAGGTGTTACCTTCACCAGCTAACTACAATAATTGTCTAGGCTCAGTTAAGCCAAAGCTAATTACACAACATTATTCATATACTGTTTATAAGTGAATTACTGAATTTAATTTGTGCTGACCAATTGAATTTAATTTACAAAGACTACATATTTTTACTGTGTGAATTTTGTTGTAGTATTTGACTCATTTAATTTGTGATTTGCTAGCTCAAGCCCTGTAACTATTTACTATTGGGCACAGGGAGTTGCTAGGTTAAGCTTTCATAAAAACAATATACATTTTAGTTGGGTTTGAGGACTAGCAGTGCATATTTAATAGTCAAGTCAACAGTTGTAAAGTAAAGCCATCAAGCTTGTTGAGGGGCTTTGGGAATCACTTATTCTCACCTAATACCGTGTTGTACTGTGGGGTGGGCTAATTGACGTATAAATTAGCGACAAACTCTAACCAAACCACAACTATGATGGGGAGAATCAGGAGCACCTACCCCACCCTAAGCCAGCTAAAGCGGTCTATGAGCGCCCACAAGGGTCGACTAACCAGGGCATGTAGGGAGAGCCGTGCTGCCAGGGAAACCCAGATGCAGATTGCGAGGATCTAGAAAGGTGTTTAGAGCTTTTAGAGGGAAGGCTAAAGGCATTGGAGACAGCCTATCTTCGTTACGAGACAGAAGCCTATGAGACAGAGGAACCTGACGATGTTGTCGAGACAGCTAGGGAGGAATGCGATGATCAGAGGGCCGAAGGTCTAACAGAGTGGGGACTCTGCAAAAAGTTAAAGAAAGAATTGAAGGCTAATACAGCAAGGTCAACAAATAATAGTACAGGGCACACACGTCAGCACAGTCCCCTTAGAGTGTTACCCAGATTACCTACATTAAATTTACCAACATTTGATGGAACTTTGACAGAGTACATTGCTTTCTGGGATCAGTTTAAATCACAGATAGATGACAGGGATGATTTGTCAGATGCCACCAAACTACAGTACTTACGTTCACAGCTCAAGGGTAAAGCCCTGGACTTGGTCCGGCATTACCAAACCACTGACATTAATTATCAACATGCCACGGATCAACTAAAGAATACGTATGGCAACACAGAGGAGATAATGATAGCTATATTTTATCGGTTGTCCGATCTTGAGGCTTGCCGTCATGACCGCCAGAGCTTAGAGAAGTTCAAAATCGAAGTCACGAGTCTGACAAACAGTCTCAGAGATTTACACGATTGGGGCGGATCGGAATGGATGGTCAGTCAGACAATTCAGAGGAAACTAGCTAGCACTACAATACATGAGTTACATTTGAAGTATGGGACTAACCGGTTCACAATACAACAGATTGTTGAGGGGTTGAGTGATATCGTGATTCACCTGAGTATAGGTGAGAGAGAAAGGTCACCGCCATCATCACATAAACAAACAGTTAGTTACTCAGAAAACTCGAGAGATAGAACTAAAGCACCCCCCGCTAGGATCGGTACCTATTATGCCCAAGACAGGTCCTCAACCAAGGGGGAAACCACTAAGACATGTGTGTTCTGCGAAGGTGAACACACTAGCACGAGTTGCTCTCGGTATGCAACACTGAGCAGTAGGCGGCAGAGACTAAAGGAGTTGCAGCTATGCTTAAGGTGTTGTGGAAGACATGAGGCAGAAGATTGCCGGTCACATCTTTCAGAGTGCTATAATTGCCGGAAAGGTAAGCACCATACTGCACTATGTCACAACAATTTAAGGGAACCCCAGGCTAGTAGGGACGTTTCTCCAGTAGAGGAGATAGAAGGCGAGCCCGAGCCTGAAGTGGTAGCCAGCGTGATTAGTATGGGCAAAGTCTCTAATCTGAGTGAGAAGCACAGAGCTGCTGCCCTACCTACAGTCATGGCAGGGGTTGTGAACGGGAACAGAACCGAAACAACCCGATTATTCTTCGACTCAGGGGCACAAGTGTCCATGATAACAGAGAAGTTGGTGGCTAGGTTAAAGTTGAAGGCCACCGACAAATTTAATGCGACATTGGGAGGTGCTATAAGTCAGGGCCCACCCAAGTCTTATGATGTTGTGGATATCACTGTTAAACTGGGTGGACATCACAGAAATATTACAGCTCTGGTAGTAAATACGTTACCTGCGGCTATTACGACCAGAGGTCTTGCAGCAGCAACCAAGCGATTGAAAGACCTTGGTGTGAAGCTGGCAGACCAGGACATTACCACTGACACAGTCAGAAATGTAGGTATCCTGGTGGGAGCCAACTATCTTGATGACTTCCTGTCCACACGACGGACTGTTAAGGAAGGAATTGGTTTATACAGATCCCCAGTAGGATATATCATCGGTGGCAGAATTCCTCATGAGTTCCCAGCAACGCCAGAGAGGGGGGAAGTTCACACCCTGATAGCTGGGGGAGTAGTGATAATGAATGTTAGTGTACACAACGAACCGCCGGGTAAGCCAAACCAAGTAGGAAGTGACGAACACTTAGCCACCTTGGGGAGACGCTTTTATGGGGTACCTAAAGAGGGAGATAGATTGTCATTAAACCCAGGGAACCTCGTATCAGTGGGAAGAAGGGCTACCGGGTATATAGGCCACTGGGTGGGAAAGTACGAAGCTGCTCAGACAAGGCTAGACATGTGAAAGACATTAAAGTTAAAGGGAAGGGTGTTAAGATCACCGGAACCCATAAGTTTACACCCCAGCAATCCACGCGGCGGAAACTGGACAGTCGGAGTTAAACCAGAGTCTGCTCGACGAGAGTGGCCGGACAGCACTCGTGTCCAGGGCCCGCCGTAAGGGCTTGCGGAAGGTGAACTTGACGTAGACGTATCGTCTACCTTCGTCGGCGGGAGGATGTGGAAACTTTTTTAGTCACTAAAGGTTCCACAGGGTAAGGGAGCCGTCAGGAGCCTTACACACCGAGGATCGGCCCTCGGAGTTTATAAACCCACACACCCAACAAAACATATGCACACTCCAGCTGATGACGGTGACTATTGTGTATATATTTGATTGATAGATTTATCCACCTAGGAACACCTAGGTAAGTTTGTACAGCTAGAGACTAACAGTAGGATTATTAAGGCAACGTTAGGTATTAATAGTGTAGCTCTAGCACCCTAATATAGGTAGTTATAGACCTGAATAGACAGACATTAGATTATGTTAGCTAACGAGAACTGGCAGTGCTACCCTTGAATCTAAGCGGGAAAGGGCACCAGTTCTTTCTTCCCAGACCAGACTCCACTCGAGCAAGACGTGCTGAGATAGACAGCACCCCCCACGTGACCCAACATCTGTCCTGGGGCCCTGGAGGAGATCCCGAAGTACCGTGGACATCTGCCTCCATCCAGACCCTGTCACAGTAAGACTAGGCTTTCTTTCTCTCAGTATCTGGCCAGTTTTCTGGGGGAAACGTTAGTGAGGTATCTGTGGGTCTTAGGCGGACGGACGACTTGTGTTGGTATGTAACAGCGTCGTCTCCTAAGTTCAAGTCTGGAAGCTAGTGTTACTTACTGCATATATCACTCAGGGGATATCCTAGTAACCAGGGAACTCTGAGGTGCAGGCAGGACACTAATTACCCCATCTTTTGCAGACAAAGTTTCTCCACTGCACATGGTGTTAGGAGGGGTTACATATAAGGAAGACCAGGACACATACCACCCTTTTCTTTCAAGTAAGTAATCTCCCTTCTAGTATTGTGTAGGCAGTGTGGGGTTCCCCTTACTGCAATCAGCTAGAAATTTGTACCATAGCCACTTGTAAGTCTGAGAGAAGTGTCTCAGAGTGTCGGTGTCAACAGTGCTTGCCCAGAGTGCAGCTTACAAGGGGGCAGTCCAAACAAGTTTCTACATACACCCTATTTTCAGGGAGACTTTCCTTCCTCTGACAAATAATCGTTCTGTTTTGTTATTTCACATGGCACTTAAGTTCCCCTCTGGGATTATGGCACTATGTTCTTGCACACTAATTCCCTTGTTTTTTGACTCGGTATAACTGTTTTCTGCCTGATTTGTTCCGAGCACTGGAGGGATGTACCTTATAAGATCACTGGCACAGTTTTAAAGTTCTAGCACGTAAAAGAGACCGCGAAAAACACGAAAAAACACGGAGCAAGGCGGACGCTATAGGCTACAGTGAAGATAGGATCATATTACAGTAATAGTTACTTGTTTATATTATGTTCAGTTTAATATCTTTATTATTCACCCCATACCCATCCTGTGGGTGGTAGTCAAAAGATTACAGAGGTACATAATGGGTCCAGGGACTGTAGCTCAACATTATAGAGGTACATAATGGGTCCAGGGACTGGACTCCAAAGTTTTGATAGCTGAACAAGGTACGAAGGTAATGAACTCATATTATAGTAACTAATAATTTACATAGGCTCATAGATACATTTGATATACAGTGGACCCCGAATTTTGTAATGCTCCCAACCCGAACAATTTTGTAAGTGTGTTTTTGTAAGTGCTTTTGTAAGTGTATTTTTGGGGGTCTGAAACGGACTAATCTAATTTACATTCATCCTTATGGAAACAAATTCATTCGGTAACGGCACTCGAACAGCATTCTGGAAAGAATTGTTGATGAAATCCGGGGGTCCACTGTATTTTTAATTGTAACAGAAAAATACATTTAAACTGAATATATTAGGTTACCATATTAACAATATGGTACGATATTGCTACCATATTGCTACCATATTAACAATATGGTACCATATTGCTACCATATTAACAATATAAGAATAATTTTCCTGCTATTCATATTCCTTATTCATTAGATTTTCTTTAGCTCTTTCTAAAGTGGTTTATATAAAGAATGGCTTTAACATGAGTAGGCATCCCATTATTTTCCTTTAAGTCTATTCTTTAATTTCTTTTTACTTAGGTTAATGTCAACTGTTATGTACATATGAAAATGTTTATTTCCTTGCAAAGCTTACAGTGTGTGGTTTACATATTATAAAATATTAATTACAATGAAAACCACTAGCATGTCTAGGCATTTGGCCAGACTAATACTAATTCTTACTCTATACTGGCACAGGTTATGGAGCACTACATTTTAATATACATTATTAATGGTAAAGTTAGGTAACTGAAGTGATTATCATTAATTAGATAATAGTGAGGTAGTGCAAAACACACAACAATCCAGGTAGTCAGGTCTGAGCCGGGAAGTCATGGAGCTGTCTTGCATGGGTTAGTAGGCCTGCTGCAGTGTTCCTTCTTTCTTGTTTTCTTAAATTTAGTAATGGGAATGGTTTTATCATGACATGATATACTGTTACTATAGAAGCTCCTATATTGGCTGAGTATTTCAGGCAAACTTAGGACTCAGTAACTATATTAGGAATTTTATGTTTACAGTCATATGGGTGAGTGTAAGTATGAAATAGGGAGAATTAAAGATATTGAGAGTAAGTCTATTTTGTTTTGGATGTGTTCATGATACAAAAAAGAGAACAGGTGTTTTTTTCACATAGCTGATGATGGGGCGTGTTAGTAAGATTAGGTATTTTTTAATATTAGTTTTGAAAATGGTGGTTGAGTCTGCGGTTCTAAAGTTTTTGGATAGGGAGTTCCAAATTTTTGGCCCGTTTATGTACAATGAGTTTTTGAAGAGATTTAGCTTGACACGAGGAATGTCAGAGATTTTTGTGTCTGGTATTGTGTCTATGGGTCTTGTTGCAACTATCAAGGAAGTGTTTTAGTTCCCGGTTAATATTAGAATTTATGGTTCTGTAAATGGGGTTTGCACAATAGTAGGTATGAATGTTTTGTATAGTTTAGGCCTTTGAAGAGTGGGGTGCGTGTGTTGTCTAGCATTAGATTGTGTGATAATTCTTACTGCAGCTTTTGGTTGGGTTATTATTGACTTTATGTTGGTTTCTGCTGTTGATCTCCAGGCACAAATAGCATAGGTGAGGTAGGGATAGATGAGTGAATAGTTTTGTGTGAGTAGGGATGATTGTGGTACATAGTAACAAATCTTTGAAAGGATCCCAACTGTTTTGGATACTTTTTTTGTTGTGTGTTGGATATGGGTGTTGAATTTCAAGTTGCTGTCAAGGTGCAGACCCAGAAATTTGCCCTCATTATGTTTAGCAATATGAGTGTTGTCAATCATAATGTTCAGTGGGACATCTCCTGTTCTGCTCCCAAACATAATGTAGAAGGTTCTGTCAGTATTATGTGTAAGTTTATTGGCAGTCATCCGGGTCGATATTTTTACTAGCTCTTCATTAACAATAATGTTGAGTGAGGCAAAATTAGGTGGGAGATAACATAAGTCGTATCATTAGCAAAGATAATAGGTTTAAGTAGTTGTGATACATTAGGAGGATCATTGATGTATAAGAGGAAGAGCAGGGGGCCAAGGATACTTCCCTGTGGTACTCCAGTATCCAGTGGTCTTGTTGATGAGGTTGTGTTCTTAATAGAGACGTATTAATGTCTGTTAGTAAGGTAGGATTTGAAGTATGCAAGTGCATCACCTCTTATACCAAAATGATCAAGTTTGTGGAGTAGGATAGTCTGTGTCTGTTATGTTATTTTCCCTTATTTATCATCAAGGTTCAACATGTACTAGCATAGGGTATCTACTCAAAAGGTCTTAGGGTAAAAGGAGGACATTATTAGGCTAAAAGATACTTACTCAGGTTTAGCTGCTGCATCTGAAAACTTATTGGTCTTTTTTCATTCCTCTCAAAGGTTATTTAAACCAACATTATAAAAATAGAGCTATATTAAGAAGTACAGTGGTACCCCGGTTTACGATGGTCCCCAAACTCACCCTTTTATGTAAGTTTATTTTTTTAAATGCTTTTGTAAGTGTAATTTTGGGGGTCTAAAAGGACTAGTCTATTTTACAACATTTCTTAAGGAGATAAATTCGTTTGGTAATGGCACTTGAACAGCATTCTGGAATGAAAAAATATCGTAAACCGGGGTACCACTGTATATACATATAATATACAGGTCTCCACTCCTAAACATATAATCAGCCTTTCCCAAAGCACATGGCTCAGCTGCCACCTTCAACTCTCTCTTTCTCAACATTTCTTAACCCTCCAGTGTCTTGATACACTGAAGATCACAGAATGTCATGGTGACATCGATTTACAACTCTCCCCATTACCTTTTGGGCACTCATTCAGCCCTGAAGCCGAGTTAAAAATCAGCACCTCAACACCAGCTCACTCCAGCCGCCATTGTTCTCCAGCAAGGGCATTGTGGGAAAACAACATCTCTCTAAGCTCCTCCCCCTCAAAACATACACATCACTTTGCAAATCCTCTCAACATATCTTATGTTATTACAATGAGACATGCAACTTACAATTAATTAGTTAATAATATGTGTGCATTATTTATATAACCTATTATATTGAAAAAAATCAGTTAAATCAGCCCTTAAGCTTTTAAGGCTGGCCAAGCCTTTTAAACTCTCCTGAGCAGTACTGCTGATTAATTCAATATAATTAGGCATTCATGTTATTTAATTACAACAATACATGCTGGGTTCCAATAGCCCCCATAACAAGTCCATAATACCCCATAACACCCCCACCTCCAGACGGAGTCTTATAAAGACGGAGTCTTACAAAAGCTAGCAGTGTCCCGCAGGATATGGCTAGGGAAAATAAGGTCTTAGCCTAAAGGTGGTAGTAACACTACTAGAGGTTTTACATATACAGTGGACCCCGAGTTTCGTAAAACTTCACTACTGAAGTCTGCTCAAGTGCCATTACCGAACGAATTTACTCCCTTAAGGAAAAATTTCACGTAGGTTAGTCTATTTCAGAGCCCCAGAAATACACTTCCACAAGAACTTACAAAATTATACTTACATAATTACACGATTTCCGGGGTATTCGTTAACCGAGGGTCCACTGTACCACAGCACCATAATAACTCTTCACTGTACAGTTATACAACAAGGTGACATACAACATGGCAATCTACAAATCTCATGGCTCCACTGAACCTTCCCAGCATAAACATGCAATTATGCCCTTACCATACACCATACAAAACCCATGAATGGAACAGTACTAGAACAGAGTGCAGAGGTTACTAGAAAACAGTTTAACCACATCCCCATACTGAAGTGTGTAACCATTAACTACTTTAGTGGTTATCAACATAATACATTTTTACAATGCAAGGACTACACACAAAGCCCACTGTGAAAGCCAGCACCGACAGGCCTGTGCCTCCGCTGCGGTAAATCCAGCAGGCAACTGGTACTCCAGGATGGCATCTTCCTGATCAGGAGATGAGAGTAGAGCCAAACCCAGAGCAGTCAGGTATACCCCAGGCAGAAACTTCACCAAAAAACATGTCAAGGTGTCTCTTACGTGGTGGCCGAACCAAAAAGTGAGACTCTCCAGTCAACACCCAAAATCCTTAAATGGTCAGGCACATACCCCCATCTTCCGAGGACTCACTCCATACAGATCCTCCAACCTTATAAGGAGGAACTGCTATAGTACATGGAGGAGATACACGGGACCACTCAGGCAACCGTTGGACCGTTTCGTACTTAGAGCACACCAAGACACAAACAACATACCTCCCTGGACTTCTCATGTCACCGAAGGTTGTCAACTCCGCCTCAACTCACAATTTTTGATACCCTGACTCCCTTCTCTTGTCTGGCTCCAACCATCTCCTTCACAGTTGAATGGCTGGTAGGGAGCACTCAGGCCCGCCAAGAGTTCACCACTGCAAAAACAACAAGGTCAGCACAAGACAAACACTATGTACTAAGCATGCACCATTTATCTACATAAACATCTAGAAGAACCTCAGCAATCACAGACAAAACCCATCTTAAGAGTCTGATTCGGGTCACCATACATAGGAACAGGGTGAAGCAATCCTGGGACATATACAGATGCAGAATAGACAACCCACAGTGAAAAATTCCTTTCCTGTGGCAAAATTACCAATTCTGCAACCTCTTGCAGTACAAACACAAACCCCAAGACATCTTCCCGCACCCTGGCTGTGTACATCAAGTTTACAAAAATACTTTCACGTTCCATCTCCCACAATAATTTTGAATACTCAATGAACTCAATTGACATTACACACATGGAAATTGTATTGGCACCCAGGCCAGGAATATCACATCTTCCTGCCTCATGCTTTACTTTATCTAATACTTTTGCATCTTTTAAAACATCAGCATCAAACTTTCTAAGCCAGTAAACTTTAGTTGTTACATGTACTTTGTGGCAGTCGGTGCATTTGCTCAAGGTGCCATTGAATTTGGGAACCATGAAGCATGGGAATGCCCACTGACTCTCACTAAGCACTACAAACTGGTATTGAAGGAATTTCACTTTTTCCTCCATATCCCAGTTTTCATACAGATTTTTCACACACAAATATTGTCGAATTGGCTCAGCTTCCTTATCAATTTCTTCATGAAGTCTTGACTTTACCCCTTTAGTGACATCCCAAACTTTTACAAGGTTCCACGGTGGCTGAGCCAACTCTCCAACACTTTCCTTAGAAAGACCAAACATTTTTTCTCCAATCTCTCTCATAAACATGGAATTTCTTACATACTTTTTGGTCATTACATACAGAGTATTATTTTGCATCTCTTTACATACTGGATCCACTGAAACATTGGTCACTCTAGGTTTCTGATATAATGCTAAACCAGTTACTGTATACATTATTCTTACACCTTTTCTGCTCGGGTGTGTGGATTATATATCTTACTCTTGAGAACTTTCCCCACACCATGGTCAGCTCACAGCAACTTTCCATACATTTTCTCACATGAACTGGCTCCAATGCCAGCACCTCATCTCCAGCCTCCAGAGCATTATGGTCCACATTATGGTCCCACTTCATTATTTGGATCTGGTTGATGGGTACTTTCACTGGTACCATCCATTTCATACAAGCCAAACAGTATCTGAAACTGAGAAAGCTCTGAGGGGAAGCATCACCATTCTCCCCAAGCCAATAGCTCAGAGATTCCAGAGTGCTTCCCCACTCAGCAGTTACAAAGAGAGGGGTCCTCTCATCCCAGATGTTAGTATTGTCTATACTACAGGCTTGCATCATTGTCTTTAGGGTCTGATGGAAGTTCTCTGGTTTCCCTTGAGATGGAGGGTAACAGATAGCTGAAAAGTTAGGCTTTACATGAAAAAGGAACTTCATCAAAGCCCTTAAGACTACATGAGCTGTCATCTTATATAGAGGGACTGCTTTCAGGTACCTGGTAGTAGAGCAATTAATTGTGAGTAAATAATCATTTCCCATTCTGGTCCTTGGGATTGGACCGACTACATCTACTATCAGCTTGCTGAAGGGTCCACCTGGTGCTGAAATAAGCTGAAAGGGAACAGGTTTAATACATGGACAAGGTTTCCCTCTAAATTGACAGACATGATAGGTCTTACTATATTCTTCCACAGTCTCCCACAGCTGAGTCTTGAAGAAATGCCTGGAAACCTTGGACATCATCATCATCATTTGGTGACAAACACTTGTTCTCCTTCCCTTGGTACTACAAACAGAGGCAACTTCTCTGTAAAAGTTTCCTCTCTGAAATGAAAGCACTTATTAAATTGTGAAACTGCTTCCTCAGCCACAGCTGAGGCTCTGCTCAGTGTGACATCATTCTCCTGTACAGAAATTAAATGCACCTTAGTAGATGCAGCTTCTCTCACACTCCTGAACTGATCTATGCTCCAATCATGCTCAGCTCTGGCTGAACATCCCTTTCTTCAGTTGACTGCAGTTCAACATCAGAAAACAGTGTCTCCAGACTTAAGTCCTCATCATCCTCATGAGAAATATCATAAAGACTATTGATAGCATGATCATGAGCCATACTTCTCATGGTGGAACCAGCAGGGAGAAGGTCTGGAAGGGTCTCTCTAGCCTTCTCCTCCCAAACTTTGGGAATTGGTTCCCCCTTTACTAGATGTTCCTCACTGTCTAACAGGCCCATTACATTATTTCTTAATAAGAGGTCAACACCCTCAAAGGGAATCTCATCTGAAATACCTACAGGGAGATAGCCAACTTGGTATGCAGATTCTACCCATAACTTGTGTACAGGTGTTCTTATGGTCGAACCCGTAATACCCTTCAATAATATATCTTTCCCAGTATAGGTATCATTAGACACTGGCAGTACTCCCGCACGTAGCAAGGAGTAGGTGCTACATCCATCTCTCAAGGACAACATGTTCTCAACCCTGCCCACATCCTTATGCAAGGCCACTGTGGACTTACTAGCAAAAACCCGCATCCTGGGGTCTAATTCTAAGGGTTCCTCCTCACCTTGCCTTGAAGACCTAATGCAAGCCACCGGATGTGTCTCTGCAGTTAGGATTCCCTGGGATTGTTCCTCCTTTCTCTGATCTTGCTGTTTAGAAAAGCAATACTTTTGTATGTGACCAGTCTTGTTACAGTAGTAACAGGTATAATTCCTAAGGGTATGTTTACCGTTGGAGTAGGACTAGTACTGTGTGTCGAGGAACTGAAACATTATTTGATGGTCTAGGTAAACTTTGAGCTCCAGCTGACTTACCTTTCCTTCTGTTTGCAGGGTGCCTCAGCCTTCATTTGTCCCTGAAAATTCTTGTCCCACCTACCTTTATGACCATAGGATTTGGAATAAGGTTTAGAAAAGACAGGGAAATTTTTTGAATGAGCATGACTGTTTTTACCTACCAATTCCCTATGAGCTAAGAATCTGTCACCCAAATCCATTGCTGCTGAAAGATTATCTGGGTTTTTGTCCTCCAAATATTCTCTAAGGTCAACAGGGATTGCATTGTACAATTCCTCATGAACAATTAGGTCTACTAACTTCTCATAGTCCTTGTTCACTCCTTTTGAACAAGCCCACTTCTTAAACAGGAACAGTTTCTCATTCCCTAACTCAGTTAAGGTCTGCCCCTCCTGAAATTTTTTGCTTCTGAACCTTTGCCTATATTTCTCAGGTATCATTTGGTATGCAAGCAATACTACCTCCTTTACTTTCTCATAATCAGAAAATTCTCCTTCTTCCAGAGTCTCTACTCTCTGAAAACCTTTGCCTACAAGCTGTGTGCGAACTAGGGTAGCCCATTGCTGTTTGGGCCATCTTTGCTCCTTTGCAGTCTTCTCAAAAAAGGAAAAATATCTGTCTGGGTCATTCTCTGTAAACTTAGGGACAAAATTTGCAGCTTTAGTTAGATTAAAGTACTGCTCAGGCTCTTGGTCTGAACCTCCTAACCCTTTACCTACTCTCTCCTGAGTTTCTAAGAATTTTGTCTTAGCTGCTAACAAAGCTATCTCAAGTTTCATCATCGCTTCCTTATTACCTGGAGGAGGTGATTCCTCCTGTTCACTGTTAACAGACATGTTTACTGATGAATTATTTACCTCCTCACTGAAACCAGAAAATTCTAAAGATTCAGCTTCTGACATATTTATTCTTAAATTCCTGCACAGCATCAATGGACAAGGTCTTTACACAGGTACATTAAAAAAATAACACAAGTTCTATGGAAAAATCTTCACATGGCACTCTACCATAACCACAAACAAAATGTGTTACTCAACTTTAATCCCCACTCTGGAGAAAACAACCTGTAAACTAATACATGAACCTTCCACTGACACCACCAAGGTAATTTTTACAAGGTAAATTTTACAAGGTAAATTTTATCCTACATGTGACTCATAACCCTATCTCATACCAGTACATCTCAAAGAATGTTTTGAGTTATTTTAACAGTCAAATAACTCTCCCGGTTAAGGCCCCCATGTTATGTTATTTTCCCTTATTTATCATCAAGGTTCAACATGTACTAGCATAGGGTATCTACTCAAAAGGTCTTAGGGTAAAAGGAGGACATTATTAGGCTAAAAGATACTTACTCAGGTTTATGCTGCATCTGAAAACTTATTGGTCCTTTTTCATTCGTCTCAAAGGTTATTTAAACCAACATTATAAAAATAGAGCTATATTAAGAAGTATATACATATAATATACAGGTCTCCACTCCTAAACATATAATCAGCCTTTCTAAAGCACATGGCTCAGCTGCCACCTTCAACTCTCTCTTCTCAACATTTCTAACCTCCAGTGTCTTGATACACTGAAGATCACAGAATGTCATGGTGACATCGATTTACAACTCTCCCCATTACCTTTTGGGCACTCATTCAGCCCTGAAGCCGAGTTAAAAATCAGCACCTCAACACCAGCTCACTCCAGCCGCCATTGTTCTCCAGCAAGGGCATTGTGGGAAAACAACATCTCTCTAAGCTCCTCCCCCTCAAAACATACACATCACTTTGCAAATCCTCTCAACATATCTTATGTTATTACAATGAGACATGCAACTTACAATTAATTAGTTAATAATATGTGTGCATTATTTATATAACCTATTATATTGAAAAAAATCAGTTAAATCAGCCCTTAAGCTTTTAAGGCTGGCCAAGCCTTTTAAACTCACCTGAGCAGTACTGGTGATTAATTCAATATAATTAGGCATTCATGTTATTTAATTACAACAATACATGCTGGGTTCCAATAGCCCCCATAACAAGTCCATAATACCCCATAACAGTGTCTACTGTATCAAAAGCTTTCCTTAGGTCAATAAAGACTCCTAGTGGATATTCCTTTTTTTTCAAGTGCTCTGCAAAGCAGGTCTAGCATTTTTACAATTGTTTTGTTTGTGCTTTTGCTTTTCCCGAAGGCAGATTGGCAGGGGTTGAGGATGTTTTGTGCTGTTATACAGGAGTATAATCTCTTGTGCACAGTTTATTGATTATTTTGGATAGCAACAGTAAGTTTGATATTGGCCTGTAGTCGTTTACATCTGTGGGGTCACCACCTTTGTGTGTTGGTGTAACCCTTGCTATCTTGAGTAATGTCGGAAAGTGCTTGTTTTTAGTGTTTGTTAAAGAGTAATGAAATAGTGGGCAAAAGAACATGAGCCACTGTACAGTAATAGTGGAACTTGAGCCAGATTTCCTGATTTATTTTTAAGGAACTTAATAATCGTGGTGAATTTTGTTTGCTTGGTTGGCAAGATTGAATGAAGTGTTAAGTCCCATCTAAGTAATCACCCTCTCGGGCATTGGCACCTGGGATTTTATTGGCGAGATTTGATCATATGGTTGAGAAAAAGTCAATTATTTTGTTATCTGTATCAATAGGTCTCGGCATTGGCACCTGGGATTTTATTGGCGAGATTTGATCATATGGTTGAGAAAAGTCATTTATTTTGTTATCTGTATCAATAGGCCATAGTTGTTTCATTCAGTTTAGTTAGGACAATATCCGGAAGTTTTTTCAGTTTGTAAGTAAGTTTATTCAGGTATACACAAATACAGTTACATAGATTATCATACATAGCATACACAAGACACAAGACACAGATCACTATTTGACATACCCGATTCCATACTAACCATTGTAAAATTCTATGCACATAAAGGGCCCCAGAATCTGGAACTCATTACCAGTAAATATTAGGTTAACATTGTCGGAAAATCAATTCAAGACTCTTCTCAAAATCACCTACTCACCCTATACTAAATACTCATACTGTAACAAACTTTCAAACCCAATGTTATTTTACTTAAGATAATCTTAGTTTTATATTGTCATCCTCCTTAACACTTGTCTGCAATTTCACATCATCATATTGTCATTTAAAATAGTATAGTATCATCATTTTGTTAATTTGAAATAAAATATATAACTAGAAGAAACTCAATAAATTTCTCTAGTATTGTTATTTTACTAGTATAGCATCAACATATTGTAACTTGAAATAAAATATACAACTAGAATAAACTCAACCAATTTCTCTAGTATTGTCTTTTAATAGTATGTATAATCATATTGTAATTTGAAATAATATATAACTAGAATAAACTCAATCAATTTCTCTAGTATTAAGTACTTAGCGAATAAGTCTTTAGAATAAGCTGCCCCTAATGCCATGGCATGCCAGTGGCTCTCCTAGCATTACAGTTTTATAATTGTAACTACCAATAACTATGTATACTTGTAACTTGCAATGAAATAAAATATTATTATATTATTATTATTATTATTATTATTATTTTTATTATATATGTGTAGTGCATATGTGGGTACCCAGAATGTGGTAGAATGTCTTCCAGGTTTTTTATATCTCCTCTTGTTTCGGTGACTCTATTAGAGAAGTACAATTGCTTAGCCCTTCTTATTAGTTTGGTGAGGACTGATGTGAATGTTTAATATTTTTTTTCAACAAGTCGGCCGTCTCCCACCGAGGCAGGGTGACCCAAAAGAAAGAAAATCTCCAAAAGAAAATACTTTCATCATCATTCAACACTTTCACCACACTCATACATAATCACTGTCTTTGCAGAGGCACTCAGATACGACAGCTGAGAATAGTCCTCCCAGCTGTCACTATCCCAGACCCTCCTTTAAAGTGCAGGCATTGTACTTCCCATTTCCAGGACTCAAGTCCAAATAAATCAATTAACTGGTTTCCTGAATCCCTTCACAAAATGTTACCCTGCTCACACTCCAGCAGCTCGTCAGGTCCCAAAACATTCGTCTCCATTCACTCCTATCTAACACGCACACATGCTTGCTGGAAGTCCAAGCCCTCGCCCACAAAACCTCCTTTACTCCCTCCCTCCAACCTTTTCTAGGATGACCCTACCCCGCCTTCCTTTCCCTACAGATTTATACGTTTCCAAGTCATTCTACTTTGATCCATTCTCTAAATGACCAAACCACCTCAACAACCCCTTTTCCCAGCCCTCTGACAAATACTTTTAGTAACTCCACACCTTCTCCTATTTTCCACATTCCGAATTTTCTGCATAATATTTACACCACACATTGTCCTTAGACAGGACATCTCCATTGCCTCCAGCCACCCCTCGATGAGCATTTGCAACCCATGCTTCAGTACCCAGATACCTTAACGCACCACTCACCTTTTTTCCTTCAATAATTCTATGATTAACCTCATCCTTCATAAACCATCCGCTGACAAGTCAACTCCCAAATATCTGAAAACATTTACTTCTTCCATAATCCTTCTCTCCAATGTGATATCTAATTTTTCTTTATTTAAATCATTTGATACCCTCATCACCTTACTCTTATCTATGTTCACTTTCAACTTTGTACCTTTACACACCTCCCAAACTCGTCCACTAACATTTGCAACTTTCTTTTGAATCTCCCATAAACACAGTATCATCAGCAAAAGTAACTGTGTCAACTCCCATTTTGCATTTAATTCCCCATAATTTAATCCCACCCTCTCCCCAACACCCTAGCATTTACTCTTTTACAACCCCATCTATAAATATATTAAACAACCATGGTGACATTACACATCCCTGTCTAAGACCTACTTTTACTGGGAAGTATCCTCCTCTCTCCTACACACCCTAACCTGAGCCTCACTATCCTCATAAAACTCTTACAGCCTTCAGTAACTTACTACCTATTCCATACACTTGCAACATTTGCCACATTGCTCCCTATCCACTCTATCATATGCCTTTTCTAAATCCATAAATGCAATGAAAACTCTCTACCTTTATCTAAATACTGTTCACATATATGCTTCACTGTAAACACTTGATCTACACATCCCCTACCCACTCTAAAGCCTCCTTGCTCATCTGCAATCCTACTCTCTGTCTTACCTCTAATTCTTTCAATATTAACCCTGCCATACACTTTACCTGGTATACTCAGTAAACTTATTCCCCTATAATTTTACACTCTTTTATCCCCTTCCCTTTATATAAAGGAACTATACATGCTCTCTGCCAATCCCTAGGTACCTTCCCCTCTTTCATACATTTATTAAACAAAAATACCAACCACTCCAACACATTCCTGCTTTTAACATTTCTGTCATGATCCCGTCAGGTCCAGCTGCTTTACCCCCTTTCATTCTACGTAATGCCTCACACACCTCCCCCACACTCACATCCTGCCTTCTTCACTCCTAAACGATGTTGTACCTCCCCGCAGTACATGAAATTACCACCTCCCTTTTTTCATCGACATTTAAAAGTTCCTCAAAATATTCCACCATCTACCCAATACCTCCAGCTCCCATCTACTAACTCCCTACTCTGTTTTTAACTGACAAATCCATTCGTTCCTAGGCTTTCTTACCTTGTTTATCTCACTCCAAATTTTTTTTTTGTTTTCAGCAAAATTCTCTTGACAGAGCCTCTCCCATTCTTTCATCTGCTCTTCTTTGCACTCTCTCACCACTCTCTTCACCTTTCTTTTACTCTCCATATACTCTGCTCTTCTATTAACACTTTGTTTTGTAAAAACCTCTCATAAGCTACCTTTTTCTTTTACCACACCCTTTACTTCTTTCATTCCACCACTCACTCCTCTTCTCCTGCACCCACACTCTATAGCCACAAACTTCTGCCCCACATCTCTAATACTGTACTGCATTTTAAAACTATCCAACTCTCTTCAACCCTCCCACTACTCATACTTGCACTAGCCCACCTTTCTGCCAATAGTTGCTTATATCTCACCCTAACTTCCTCCCTCCTTATGTTTATACACTTTTACTCTTTCTCTTACTTGCTGTTGCCATTTTCTTTGTCCATCTACTTTTACTCTAACTGTAGCTACAACTAAATAATGATCCGATATATCTGTTGCCCTCTATAAACATGTACATCCTGGAAACCTACCATCAACCTTTATCCACTAATACATAATCTAACAAATTACTTTCTCTTCTAATGCTATATCATACTCTTGTACAGTGGTACTGTTAACGATGGTCCCCAAACTCGTCCCTTTTATGTAAGTTTATATTTTTAAATGCTTTTGTAAGTATATTTTTGGGGGTCTAAAAGGACTAGTCTATTTTATATTATTCTTATGGGGATAAATTGTTTGGTAATGGTCACTTGAATAGCATTTTGGAATGAAAAATATTGTTAACCGAGGATCACTCGTATATTTATTTATCCTCTTTTTCATATAATATGATTACTTATTACCAAACCTCTTTCTACACATAGATCAATATAATGGTTCATTTACTTTACCTCTGGCACCCCAAATTTACCTACTAATCCTCCACAACATTTTTACCCACTTTAGCATTAAGATCCCCAACCACAATTACTCTCACTTGGTTCAAAACTCCTCTATACACTCACTCAACATTTCCAAAATCTCTCTCTCCTCTACACTTCTCTTTCCCCAGGTGCATAAACACTTACTATAACCCACTTTTCACATCCAACCTTTATTTTACTCCACATAATCCTTGAATTTATACATTTATATTCCCTCTTACCTGTCATAACTGATTATTCAACATTATTGCCACTCCTTCTTTAGCTCTAACTCTATTTGAAACCCCTGACCTAATCCCATTTATTTCTCTCCACTGAAACTCTCCTACCCCCTTCATCTCTTTGTCTCACTTAAAGCCAGGACATCCAGCTTCTTTCATTCATAACATCTTACAATCATCTCTTTTCTTATCATTCGCACAACATCCACGCATATTCAAACATCCCACTTTGACGGTTTTCTCTTTTCTTTTTAGTAAATTCATACAGGAAAAGGGGGTTACTAGCCCATTGTTTCCGGCATTTTAGTTGACTTTACAATACGCATGGCTTATGGAGGAAAGATTCTTATTCCACTTCCCCATGGATATGAAAGGAAAAGTAATAAGAACAAGAACTATTAAGATTAAATCAAAGAAAACTCAGATGAGTGTGTATACATAAACGTGTACATGTATGTGTAGTGTGACCTAAGGAATAGAAGTAAAGACGTACCTGAAATCTTGCATGTTTATGAGACAGAAAAGACACCAGCAATCCTACCATCATGTAAAACAAATACAGGCTTTCGTTTTACACTCACTTGGCAGGACGGTAGTACCTCCTGCGGTTCTGACTACCAACCTACTACAGTACCTCTATATCTTTGTTTATTAAGCCCTGTCCCATATTGCTTTTCATATTGATGTTTCTTATCAATGGATCTTAGTATGCTGTTAGTAAGCTATGGGCAACCTAGCCATTTATTTGTAATCTGTCTTGTTTTATGAGGGCAATGTTTGTTATATAGTCTTTAGTTGGGAATTTGTTGTATGTCTATCCAATCATCAATACCATTGGCATTTGAAAATTTGTAGGCAGTCAACCACTTTTGCTGTGTTTGTGGGAAATTACTTATTGATTGATGCCTTGTCATGGAGTCTAAAAGAGAACTTGTGGAAGGTGGGGGAGTGGTCAGTAGTGCTGTCTGTGATTATCCCTTTTTTTTAAGAGCTTGGTATATTAGTCCATATATGGCCAATTTTTTCACCTTCCCCCTTCCGATGGTTTTGTTATAGCTGGTATGAGGGGGTTTATAATGTTGATGAAGTGGGGGTTTCTGGTGGTCATCTGTTAGGTCAAGGTTAAGTCTGGTCTGCAGCTAGAGGTGGGGTTTTTTCATTTGGTTGTTTATTATTAGTGTTTCCATTCATCGCAAAATTTGAGATTTGTATGAGACCGTATATGGCATGAATGTTATAGGGGTCTTTACTGTAAAATTTAAAAATATATTCTCCATATTCATCACTATCATCATTAGAGTAATAGATGGTACAACCCCCAACTTGGATGGTCAGCAGTTGTGGATTGATGACCCGGTAGTGAGTAGATGTCTAGGGCCCTTTTTAAGCGGGGGGTCAGTGAGAATTAATGAGAAGGTTGTCTTTATACACACACAAAATATTTTTATTTGACATGATACATGTTTACAAAAAAATATAATACAGTGGACCTCCGTTTTTGATTAATCTGTTCCAGAATCTGACGAAAGCCGAAATTCACGAAAAACTAAAACCATTTTCCCATATGATATAAATGTAAATCCAATTACAGTGACCCTTGGTTTTTTGTTTACCTCCAAACTTGAATAATTAAATGTATTTTGTAAGAGCGTTTGTAAGTGTATTGTTAAAGCTCTGAAACAACTAATTCAATTTACATTTGTCCTTATGGGAACAAATCTATTTGGTAATGGCATCAAACAGCATTCGAATTTTCAACGGAAACCGAGGGTCCACTGTAATCTGTTCCAGACACCTAAAAGTATTAATAAAAATAATTTTTTTAGATTAAATATAAATTCTATATACAGAAAACAATGACAAATAAATATAAAGCACTAATAAAATGTATAAATGAACATTTGACATCACACTTACCTTATTGAAGACTCATGTTGGTGTATGGCAGATGGGGAGGAGGGGAGAGGGAGGCGAGTTTATTGTTTGGAGACAGGCCAAAATGCTTTAATATGATGCTAATATCAACTCTACAGCTTATTTATCTACCACACCATCTAATATGACATAATAAACAATATTAATAACATAGAAAACATGATATATCTACAGTGGACCCCTCGAGTATCGCTTTCGTAACTGTCTGAAAACAGCTAGGCCTTAACCTTGAACTGGCTGAAAGTCGAACCATTATTTCCGTAAGAAATAATATAAAATACAATTAACTGCCCAAATACCCAAAAATATTCACAAAAATTAATTTTGTAAAGATTAACTATAGTTTTACATAATATAAACATATAATATCAACACATAATAACAATAAATAATAAATTTACATTTAATATAACATTTACTATCTCTATTGAAGAGACTTGGTGGCATCTTTGGAAGATAGAGAGACAGGGGGAGGGTTTAGTTTTTGGAAGGGGAATCCCCTCCATAAGGACTTCAGGGTAACAAGTCCCTCTCTGGGGTTACTCCTCTTTGTCTTTTTAGCGCCAGGACCAACTTGAGAGTCACTAGACCCTGTCGCACAAAATAACTGTCAAGAGTTCTTTGGTTTCTGGCGCCTCTTAACATGTTCCTGAAGTGAAATATGGCTCTGTCACTGAACTGGTTGGTAGAGATGGCTTTATTTCACCTTACCTAGGGTGAAATTATTCAACAAAACTTTGCACATTGTTCCATTTTGAACAAATTTCTTAATCCGTAAAAGGTACCCTCACCCTGTCCATCTTCCTCTCCTTTGAATCACTCTCTACTGTGGTCTGATGTCTGCTGGAGATGGCTTCTGCAGCTCTTCAGTGGTTAGCTCTACTCCTGTGGTCCTCCACCAACTTTCCACATCCTTGCCACTCACCTCCAACCTAGGATTTGCCCAATGCCACAATACCTTCCACAACAGGCACAGGGTCTTCAGGGTCAGGGTCAGCCTCAAACCCTTCAAAATCCTCTGTTCACAACCTGGCCACAATTGTTCCAAGTAGAGTTTAAAGTCCTGGAAGTCACTTCCTCCCAAGCCTTACCTATAAGGTTTATGCAATTTAGGATACTGAAGTGATATTTCCAGAACTTCTTAGGGTCAACTCATAGTGTCCGAGGTCACTTCTAAAGCACTTTTGAAACACTGTTTTTGTGTACAGTTTTTTGAAGTTAGAAGACCTGCTGGTCCATGAGCTGGATGTGAGAGGAGGGTGTTAGGGAGGCAAGAACTTCACTGTGATGAAACTGGAACCCATCAGGACAAATAGTTGCCAAGTTGTGAAGATGAGCAGGAGCATTGTCCGGTAGTGATAATGGCTGTGTTTTGTGTACGGATTGTGTTTATGTGACGAGGGGTTTGCTGCTGTGGAAGGGTTAGACCTGAGCTTGTTTTAGGGCTGAGGAAATCTGGAATATAGTCACTGGAATATAGTAACTCTGAAAATATAGTCAGAAAATAGTCACTATGAAATATAGTCACTGAATAGTCACCAGGAATATAGTCAGAATATAGTCATTCTAGAATATAGTCATTCTGAAACGGAGTCTTATAAGACGGAGTCTCACAAAAGCTAGCAGTGTCCCGCAGGAGGCGGCTAGGGAAAATAAGGTTCATTTCCACAGGTGGTAGTAACACTACTAGAGGTTTTATATATACCCCAGCAATTCATAATAACTCTTCACTGTACAGTTATACAACAAGGTGACATACAACATGGAATCTACAAATCTCATGGCTCCATGAACCTTCCCAGCATAAACAGCAATTCCCGCCCTTACCATACCCCAACAAAAACCCATGAATGGAACAGACAGAACAGGGGTGCAAAAGGTTACTAGAAAAAAAGTTTAACCACACCCCCCCTTTTTAAGGGGGGAAACCCCTTAACTACTTTAGTGGTTATCAACATAAACAACAATGGGGATTACAAAAAAGCCCATTGGGAAACCAGCACCGACAGGCCTGTGCCCCCCCGCGGTAAATCCAGCAGGCAACCCGGTACCCCAGGATGGCATTTTCCCCGATCAGGAGATGAGAGGGGGCCCAAACCCCCGAGCAGCCCGGTATACCCCAGGCAGAAACTTCCCCAAAAAAAAATGTCAAGGTGTTCCCTGGGGGGGAAAAAAAAGTGAGACCCCCAGTCAACACCCAAAATCCTTAAAGGTCAGGCACATACCCCCCCTCTTCCGAGGACCCTTTCCCATGCAGATTCTCCAACCTTATAAGGAGGAAAATCTTTTTTTCATGGGGGAGATACAACGGGACCACTCAGGCAACCGTTGGACCGTTTTACTTAGAGCACACCAAGACACAAACAACATACCTCCCTGGGGGTTTTCATGTCACCGAAGGTTGTCAACCCCCTCAACTCACAATTTTGATACCCTGACTCCCCCTTTTTTTGTCTGGCTCCCCCCATCTCCTTCACAGTTGAATGGCTGGTAGGGACCAGGCCGCCCCAAAAATTCACCACTGCAAAAAAAACAAGGTCAGCACAAGACAACACTATGTACTAAGCATGACCCCTTTATCTACAAAAAAACTAGAAGAACCTCAGCAACCCCAAAACAAAAAACCCCTCTTAAGAGTCTGAGTTTTTTCACCATACATAGGAACAGGGTGAAACGATCCTGGGACATTTTTGATGCAGAATAACAACCAAACTAATTCTTTCAACCCCTTGAATACAAAAAAAAACCCCAAAACATCTTCCGCCCTGGATGGTAAACAAGTTTTCAAAAATACTTTCACGTTTTTTCTCCCACAAAAATTTTTAATCTCAAGAATCAATTTACATTAAAAAATGGAAAAGGGTTTGGCACCCGGCCAGGAATTACATCTTCCTGCCTCATGCTTTACTTTTTCTAATACTTTTGCATCTTTTAAAACATCGCATCAAACTTTCTAAACCAGTAAAAAATTTGTTGTTACATGTACTTTTGGCAGTCATGCATTTGTTCAAGGTGCCATTAATTTGGGAACCATGAAGCATGGGGAAAAACCCCCTGACCCCCCTAAGCACTACAAACTGGGATTGAAGGTTTCTTTTCCTCCATATCCCTGTTTTCTGCAGATTACTCACACACAAATATTGTCGAATTGGCTCAGCTTCCTTATCAATTTTTTCATGAAGTCTTGACTTTCCCTTTAGTGACATCCCAAACTTT
>WNWK01026792.1:0-26989 GCA_009830355.1 Cherax destructor | reverse complement strand
CCTCTATCGATTGAGTACAAGAAACCGCCTATTTACCAATTTCAACTACCCAAAATAGTGGTCAGAAAATGGCAGTTTGGCCAATTTCACAAATTTCAAAAGATGCCAATTTCAAAATAGGGTCCAGAATAAACAAGGCAGAGATTCCTGGCACTAAAATAACATCTTCTCTGTCCATTAGTCACGTCTCCAGGCCCCTCTTACATTACTTTTGCTTTCCATTTTGAATTTTTATTCTCACAAAAAATAGAAGATTTACTGTTATGTATACAACTGCATCATTGTAAAAATGGTATAAATAATATCAGCGCACTTGTGCAAGAATATTAGACTTTCCAGTTGATGTGTATTGGACGCATGGTGTGATTTGTTTACTCTTGAACATCGGCCAAAATCAAACATTTTCGCTATTTTGTGCTCCGTTTCAAGGTACTTGTCATCGTGAAACCAGTCAAAATTATCTCTATTTCTGTAATATATCATCTATTCTATAAAATGATACTAAGAAAACGAGAATACAAGCATAAATACCATACGAAAATAGACTGCAAAGTCGCTGTTTTAAACCAAAAACACGGTCAGTTTTTTTTTTCCTCATTATGCACTGTGTGGTGCAGGAATTTTTTTATACTGCGCACACTGACCGCACAGACCCATTCTATCACATCTAGGCCTAACAGCCTGTTTCTGCTTGATTTGAGGGCACTAGAATTTAGGCGTACTAGTATGTCAGTAACCCCAGGGCGTAAAACGTACTAGTACGACCAAAACCCCGAAAGGGTCAATGTGCCTAAAAGTGATTATTATTAGTATTACGTAATGTTTTCCCTCCGCCCGGCAACACCATAGCATATAAACAGAATGTTTATATGCTTTGTAACGTGTTTCTTATATAATTTTGAAGAAAATATCATAGATGGATTAATGAAAATGTCTATATTAACGTAAAATAAGACATTTAATGTGCCCAAGAGTGATTATTATTAGTATTACGTAATATTTTCCCTCCACCCGGCAACCACACCTACATAGCATATAAACAACATGTTTATATGCTATGTAACGTGTTTCTTATATAATTTTGAAGAAAATATCATAGATGGATTAATGAAAATGTCTATATTGACGTAAAATTGAACATTTAATGTTCCCAAGAGTGATTATTACATAATAGAGAGATGTTAAATGGGGAAGTGGAACAGAATTCTTCCTCCGTAAGCCATGCATGTCGTAAGAGGCGACTAAAATGCCGGGAGCAAGGGGCTAGTAACCCCTTCTCCTGTATATATTACTAAATGTAAATGGAGAAACTTTCGTTTTTCCTTTTGGGCCACCCTGCCTCGGTGGGAAACGGCTGACGTGTTGAAAGGAAAGAGAGATGTTCTCACGGAAAATGTAAACAAACCGGGTGGCGCTCGCCGTATCTGAAAGACTGCTCGCCGTATACAAAAGTTTTGGTCATAATTTGAACTCGCCGTATGAACGGAACGCCAAAAGGCGAATCGCTGAAAACCTACTGTACATGCATATATATTTACATACCCATCTGGGTTTTCTTCTATTTTCTTAATAGTTCTTGTTCTTTATTTCCTATTATCTCCACAGGGAAGTGGAAAAGAATTCTTCCTCCATAAGCCATGCATGTTGTAAGAGGCGACTAAAATGCCGGGAGCAATGGGGCTATTATGTGCCACAACCCGCTCTCCTTGCACTATATCATTCACTTATCTACCCTTATCTCACCTATGGAATCTGTGCATGGGGCTCAACAACATTAAATCACCTTAGATCACTCATAACCCAGCAAAAGACTGCAGTCAGGATGATAACAAATTCCCACTCTAGACAGCATACTCCACCTATATTCAAAACTTTAAAACTACTCACCGTAAAAAACATTCATACCTATTCATGTGCCTACTACATACAGTAGAACGTCATTTAGCACGAGATTATGTTGCACGTTACCGGTATTGCACGATTTAAGATTTGCGACACATTATCATCTTACACGACGTAAAGATGATATTACACGGCTCGGCAGGAGGGGAAAAATTTTGAGCGCATGGTTATTTACTGCCTAAGAACTCTCATGCTTTGAGGAAAAGGGAATTTGTTGTTTTTCCTTCCTGCAAACTAAGTTTATTCAGATTAACGCGGGGCCAGGAGCTGAGTCTCGACCCCTGCAACCACAATTAGGTGAGTACAGTTACATACATAGCAGCATATGTGTAGAGAACCTAGGATAACCCAAGTCAGTCAATGGAAATACTGTCACTCTGACTTTTTTGGGTTATCCTAGGTTCTCTACACATATGCTGCTATGTATGATAATCTTCGTAACTGTATCTGTGTATACCTGAATAAACTTACTTACAGTTTGTGGGAAGGAAAAACAAATAACCATTCTCACAAGCAGTCTTGTTACTACTACTGTTGTGGTTCAGCAGACACCACCCGCCTTACCCACCCACCACGGACCCCACCATCCCAGCATTCGTACGTATTTCATACGCGTCAAGAAGTCCTGGCTACAAGCCAGCTGTGTTTGTGAAGAATAAAATAAGAGTGCATTGTGTTTTGATCTTGAATTAACGAAGAAAACAAAGATATTAGACAAGACATAACCCGTGGCCGTAATGAAGTGTTACTTTGTACACATAAAAAGATGTAAACATAAGTTTGTGTGACTGACTGAATGACTGACTGACTTGACTGACTGACTTGACTGACTGAATGACTGACTGAATGACTGACTGAATGACTGACTGAATGACTGACTGAATGACTTACTGAATGACTTGACTGACTTACTGAATGACTTGACTGACTTACTGAATGACTTGACTGACTTACTGAATGCGCTGACTTACTGAATGACTTGACTGACTTACTGAATGACTTGACTGACTTACTGAATGACTTGACTGACTTACTGAATGACTTGACTGACTTACTGAATGACTTGACTGACTTACTGAATGACTTGACTGACCTACTGAATGACTTGACTGACCTACTGAATGACTTGACTGACCTACTGAATGACTTGACTGACCTACTGAATGACTTGACTGACCTACTGAATGACTTGACTGACTTACTGAATGACTTGACTGACTTACTGAATGACTTGACTGACTTACTGAATGACTTGACTGACTTACTGAATGACTTGACTGACTTACTGAATGACTTGACTGACTTACTGAATGACTTGACTGACTTACTGAATGACTTGACTGACTTACTGAATGACTTGACTGACTTACTGAATGGCTTGACTGACTTACTGAATGGCTTGACTGACTTACTGAATGGCTTGACTGACTTAAAGTTAGACACTCAGTTCAACCAGATGAAGAAGAACCTGAAGAAAAACAGTTAACATTGCAGCAGTTACGTGAGCAGTTCCATATTATTGGTAAAGTTGCAGACTTTTTCACTGAAGAGGATCCTGACAAAGCTAGAAGCAGGGCTTTGAAACGGGGTCTAGACCAGCTGATGATGCCTTACCGTCAGCTGTATAATGTAATGCAGAATAAAAAAGCCCAGAGATCCATTACAGAATTTATGCACACTGCAATACAACCATCGACTTCAGCACCAGAACCTCTACCATCCACTTCTACCGACAACCAACAAGCATCCACCTCAGCCCAGTAGGGCCACACCATCCATATCCACTCTTCACTACCATCCACAAACATCATTACCCACAATTTAAGGTAAGAAATACTATTATTTCTATTGCATTTGTAGTCTTAAGCAGTAATAGATCATGACAATGAACTAAAATTACATATTCGCCTTCAATTTTTGCAAGATGTGTTGGTCTAAAAAAACTTGTTTGGCTTTTTGGGGACTACTCTCAGACACGTAACCCTATTTTTCCCATAAGTTCTGTTAATTATTTAAGACGAAATTATCTAACACGACTTTTTCAGGAACGTAACTATCGTGCTAAATGACGTTCTACTGTACATAAAACTCTACATGCTAATATCAACCCTCTGCTCAAAATTCTCCTTAACAACTTTAATAGGTCCCACGACCACAACACAAGACAGATCACTTTTTGACATACACCGAGTCCATACCAGCCAATGTAAAAATTCTATGCACATAAAGGGCCCCAGAATCTGGAATTCATTACCAGTAAATATTAAGCTAACCTTGTCTGAAAATCAATTTAAGACTTCTCAAAAATCACCTACTCACCCTATACTAAATACTCATACTGTAACAAACTTTCAAACCCAATGTTATTTTCCTTAAGATAATCTCCGTTTTATATTGTCATCCTCCTTAACACTTGTTGCAATTTCATATCATCATATTGTCATTTTAATAGTATAGTATCATCATATTGTAATTTGAAATAAAATATATAACTAGAAGAAACTCAATAAATTTCTCTAGTATTGTTATTTTACTAGTATAGCATCAACATATTATAATTTGAAATAAAATATACAACTAGAATAAACTCAACCAATTTCTCTAGTAGTATTGTCTTTTTAATAGTATAGTATTATCATTTCTTCCTCCGTAAGCCATGCGTGTCGTAAGAGGCGACTAAAATGCCGGGTGCAAGGGGCTAGTAACCCCTTCTCCTGTATATATTACTAAATGTAAAAGGAGAAACTTTCGTTTTTTCTTTTGGGCCACCCTGCTTCGGTGGGAAACGGCCGACGTGTTGAAAGAAAGAAGAAGAAAAGTATTATCATATTGCAATTTGAAATAAAATATATAACTAGAATAAACTCAATCAATTTCTCTAGTATTATGTACATAGTGAATAAGTCTTTAGACTAAGCTGCCCCTAATGCCATGGCATGCCAGTGGCTCTCCTTGAATTACAGATTTATAATTGTAACTACCAATACCTATGTATACTTGTAACTTGCAACAAAATAAAAATATTATTATTATTATTATTATTATTATTATTATTATATTATAAAAAAAAATATTAATTTTTCTTTTTAGGTCACCCTGTCTCTGCGGGATATGGCCGGTTTGTTGAAAGAAGAGTACATGTGGTCACTAGATGAGTTACATTACACTTCAAATGACCTTCCAGACTATATCACCCCCCTCCCCATCCTTCAGAATGTAGGCACTGAACTGTATTAAATTAAAGTGTTGTAAGCCCACCTTCAGCAGATGTAGTGCTTGTCTGAGAGGTACACCGTACACAGAAGACATCGAGACTACACTCTGGCCGGTGAGAAGGGGCGAGAGATTGTGCGGAAGGAAGTTATCCAGGATAACAGAGATGAGGCGTGGAGTCTGGGCTAGTGTCCATGCAGCTGTCAGAGAGTGACGAGCCATGCGAGTTAAGATGCCCAGGATGTTGATTACTGTCTCTGGGCTCGGTTGTAGACTCTCCAGTATGTACCTGTATGACCAACAACACTGTAATGATGCTCATTTTTATTTAAAAATGTAATAAAAGGTATTTTTTTGTGAATTCATGTGCATGATACTATATGCTATTATTAAAAAATTAAGTAAAATTAAGATGAGAAATATACAGAGTGGCCAATAAACCCAAAATACTTATATGATAATCCTACAAAATTAATTTCTGACTCAATAATTTCTTCGCACTATGTGACCATGAGAGGGACAATACACAAACAGCCTACACACAGCAAAGTGAAACCTGGACCAGTTAGTGGTCCAACCTGGATCAGTTTATGGTCCAACCTGGACCAGTTAGTGGTCCAACCTGGACCAGTTAGTGGTCCAACCTGGATCAGTTTGTGGTCCAACCTGGACCAGTTAGTGGTCCAACCTGGATCAGTTTGTGGTCCAACCTGGACCAGTTAGTGGTCCAACTTGGATCAAGACGTCATCATAAGTTGTGTTCTCCTATGTGAGTTATTTGTGTATTGTTCCAGTCACGATATTGTGCCTTTTTATTCTTCAAGTGAGGAATACCTATAATTAAACCATCAATTACACAACCCAGGGCAGCATGGGTTTAGAGCAGGTCGCTCCTGTCTGTCCCAACTACTGGACCACTGCGACAAGGTCCTGGATGCTCTAGAAGACAAACAGAATGCAGATGTTATATACACAGACTTTGCAAAAGCCTTTGACAAGTGTGACCATGGTGTAATAGCACACAAAATGCGTGATAAAGGAATAACATTAAAAGTTGGTAGATGGATCTATAATTTCATAACAAGTAGAACACAAAGAGTAGTAGTCAACAGAGTGAAGTCTGAGGTGGCTACAGTGAAAAGCTCTGTTCCACAAGGCACAGTACTTGCTCCCATCCTGTTCCTCATCCTCATATCGGACATAGACACGGATATAAGCCACAGTGCCGTGTCTTCCTTTGCAGATGACACCCGAATCTGCATGACAGTGTCCACCGTTGAAGACACTGCAAGACTCCAAGCAGACATAAACCAAATCTTTAAATGGGCTGCAGAAAACAATATGAAGTTCAATGATGAGAAATTTCAATTACTCAGATATGGAAAACGTGAGGAAATTAAAATCTCATCGGAGTACAAAATAAATTCCAACCACTCAATAGAGCGAAAAACCAATGTCAAAGACCTGGGAGTGATCATGTCAGAGGATCTCACCTTCAAGGACCATAACAAAGTAGCAATTGCATCTGCTCGAAAAATGACAGGATGGATAATGAGAACCTTCAAAACCAGGGATGCCAAGCCCATGTTGACACTTTTCAGGTCACTTGTTCTATCTAGGCTGGAATATTGCTGCACACTAACTGCACCTTTCAAGGCAGGTGAAATTGCTGACCTAGAAAATGTACAGAGAACCTTCACGGCATGCATAACTGTGATAAATCACCTCAATTACTGGGAACGCTTGAAGTTCCTAAACCTGTACTCCCTAGAATGCAGACGGGAGAGATACATTATTATATACACGTGGAAAATTCTCAAGGGATTAGTACCAAACTTGCACACGAGAGTCACTCCCTACGAAAGCAAAAGACTCGGCAAGCGATGTAACATCCCCCCAATGAAAAGCAGGGGTGCCACTAGCACGTTGAGAGACAACACAATAAGTGTCAGGGGCCCAAGATTGTTCAACTGCCTCCCAGCATACATCAGGGGGATTACCAACAAACCCATGGCTGTCTTCAAGCAGGCACTGGACAGGCACCTAAAGTCAGTACCTGACCAGCCAGGCTGTGGTTCCTACGTTGGACTGCGTGCGACCAGCAGTAACAGCCTGGTTGATCAGGCTCTGATCCAACATGAGGCCTGGTCACAGACCGGGCCGCAGGAGCGTTGACCTCTGGAGCTTTCTCCAGGTATCTCCAGGTATTCCACGGGTGGTGTTCGAACCCGAGGTCAGAGAGTCTCAAAACTCCAGACCGTTGCGTAAGCCACTCGGCCAGCTAAATCACTGCTACACTGCCCCCACACACCACCAGGTGGTGTAAAGCACAGGAGTCACTGCTACACTGCCCCCACATACCACCAGGTGGTGTAAAACACAGGAGTCACTGCTACACTGCCCCCACCACCTGGTGGTGTGTGGAGGTAGTGTAGCAGTGACTTAGCTGGCCCATTGGCTTACGCGACGGTCTGGAGTTTTGAGACTCTCTGACCGCGGGTTCGAACCCCACCCGTGGAATGGTTTGTTTGCAATCGTGTCATTATGATTTCATGAGTCAATACCTATAATTCTTAGGTAAACTTTCTATTTGTGAGCTGAAACACAGCCCATGGATACAACGTACAGTGGACCCTCGGTTTTTGTTCACCTCCAAACTCGAACAATTATGAAAATGTATTTTTGTAAGAGCTTTTGTAAATGTATTTTTGGGGTTCTGAAACGACTAATCTAATTTACATACGTCCTTATGGAAACATATTCGTTCGGTAATGGCACTCAAACAGCATTCTGGAGAGAATTTTCAACGAAAACCGAGGGTCCACTGTAATAGGTAAAACCGTATTCTGACCCAAATACGTAATAGTAATAATAATTTATATTTTAGCATGACACATGTTTGTACAAAGAAGTATAACAAATGGGTGTTCATACCAAAAGCCCCTTTATATGCAGAGCATTTCGGACAAACTTAAGATTAATAAGGCAATAACAGTGCAAAATTGTACATATGGTCATTAGGTGAGTTACAATGAATACAAGAAAATTTATTATTCTATTAGTTCATGTTATATGGCTTTAATAAATTAGGTAGAGAAGAATTACAGTTTTGATTATTAACCTAATGTGGACACAATTGGATAATTAATATTACATTTGAGATGATTACAGATATTGAGAGTAAGCATATATTGATTAAGAAAATTCAGTAATATACAGAAGGGTCCCACTTATACAACCGGTTAGGTTCTGGGCTAACGCTGTAAAATTAAACAGCCTTCTTTTTTTTTTACTTCTAAATACATATAAAAGCATGATAACATGTTTACACTATCATGTATTGAGTGATCAACAGAGCTAGGCCTAAATAATGCACATACAGTACACACATTATTTACCTTAAATACCTTTGAAGAGTTTCGAGAGTTTCTCTACTCTCTGAGCCCGGCCGTGGGCCAGACTCGTCTGGTGCTTGCCTGGTCAACCAGGCTGTTGCTGCTGGAGGCCCACTGCCCCACATATCCATCACAGCCTGGTTGATCTGGCACCTGGTGAAGATACTTGTCCAGTTTCCTCTTGAAGGCTTCTACACTTGTCCCAGTCATGTTTTGGATATCTTCTGGTAAGATGTTGAATAGTCTGGGATCCCAGATGTTGATACAGTGTTCCCTTATTGTCCCCACCACACCCCTGCTTGTAATATGTTACACCTCACTCACACTGGTACTAACCTCTTGAGATCCTTCCAATGACTGCCAGTAAGGATGAGATGGTATACATTTTTACCAATACTCATCAATAATAAATTTTAGGCCTATATGATGCTCAATTTTAGGCTGATACTCAATTTGAATTCAATGCTGATATCATAAAAATTAGCTGATAGACACTGATGATGGTACCAATACCATCAAAATTAACTGATACCCACTGATACCATCAGAATTAGCCTATAGCTGATACCCACTGATAACATCAAAATTAGCTTGTAGACATCGATGTTAGTATCAATACCATCAAAATTAACTGATACCCACCAATACTACCAATACCATCAAAATTAACTGATACTCACCAATACTACCAATACCATCAAAATTAACCAATACCCACCAATACTAGTATGTAACGGAGGTGTTGACTCCCGAAACCCTCTCCAGGCATACCGATACCATTAATATTAGCCAATACCCACCAATACTAGTACACACCATCAAAATTAACTAATACCCATTGATACCATACTTTAGTACCTATAATTGAATTTTTTTTTTTTTTACCTAAATGGCTCTCTCATCCAAGCAAGGAAATACAGTGGACCCCGGTTTTCGTACAGCTCCAAACTCGAACAATTATGTAAGTGTATTTTTGTAAGTGTATTTTTGGGGGTCTAAAAGGACTAATCTAATTTACATTATTCCTTATGGGAACAAATTTGTTCAGTAACGGCACTTGAGCAGCATTCTGGAACGAATTAATGACGAACTCCATGGATCCACTGTACTATCATAATATCAACTATCTAGACAGAATTAATGGTATCTAATATTAATAATACTAATTATTATTATTTCTATAAGTACATGATACAACCTATACAGACCATAGCTGACATCAATGACATACTATACAGAAAGCCCCGGTTATGCAGAGCATTTCCGGCGACTTAGGTTAATTTTGTTCCCAGGCTGCAACCCACACAGGTTGGCTAACACCCAGGTACCTACGTAATACTAAGTGAACAGAAACACCAGGTTTAAGGAAACATGCCCCATTATTTCCACTTGTAATGAGAATCAAACCATGGACAATCAATGGACAAGTAATGGAAACTAAGAGTACAAACAAGCCACTAATGTCTAGACAGAATGTTAACTAGACTGGAGCCTCACAATGGTAGACACTCTCCTACTGTCTGCTTCTACCATCACCATGATGGTAGACACTCTCATACTGTCTGCTTCTACCACCACCATGATGGTAGACACTCCTACTGTCTGCTTCTACCACCACCATGATGGTAGACACTCCTACTGTCTGCTTCTACCACCACCATGATGGTAGACACTCTCATACTGTCTGCTTCTACCACCACCATGATGGTAGACCCTCCTACTGTCTGCTTCTACCATCACCATGATGGTAGACACTCCTACTGTCTGCTTCTACCACCACCATGATGGTAGACACTCCTACTGTCTGCCTCTACCATCACCATGATGGTAGACACTCTCCTACTGTCTGCTTCCACCATCACTATGATGGTAGTCACTCCTACTGTCTGCTTCTACCACCACCATGATGGTAGACACTCTCATACTGTCTGCTTCTACCATCACCATGATGGTAGATACTCTCCTACTGTCTGCTTCTACCATCACCATGATGGTAGACACTCCTACTGTCTGCTTCTACCATCACCATGATGGTAGACACTCCTACTGTCTGCTTCTACCACCACCATGTTTGTGTGAATAGTGGTGGTGGCTTTCTGCTACAGCCGACCACCACCACAGCTTATGGTCAGTGGCCCTTACACCCAACAACAACAACACCACCTCCACCAGTCCTTACACTCGTAATGACATGTTTTATTCATTCTAGAGTTTATATCATGTTTCTATGTTATTAATACAGTGGACCCTCGGTTTTTGTTGAAAATTCTTTCCAGATTGCTGTTTAAGTGCCGTTACCGAACGAATTTGTTCCCATAAGGACAAATGTAAATTAGATTAGTCATTTCAGACCCCCAAAAATACACTTACAAAAGCACTTACAAAAATACACTTACATAATTGTTCGAGTTTGGATGTGAACGAAAACCGAGGGTCCAATGTATTGTTTATTATGTCATATTAGATGAATTGTGCTAAATAAATAAGCTGTAGGGTTGATATTATTGTCATATTGAAGGACTATCTTGTCCTGCCTCCAAACAAACTCCTGCCTCTCTCATACACCAACAAGAGTCTTCAATAAAGGTAAAACTGATTTAACTGTTTATTTATCAATTAAAATTAATTCTTTATATTTATTTCTCATTGTTTTCTGTATGTAAAACTATAGTATTTATTCTTTAAAAAAATGAATTTTTGGTGAATATTTTTGGGTGGAACGGATTAATTGTATTTACATTATTTCTTATGGGAAATAAGGGTTCAAAAATCAGCCAGTTTGATTTTAGGCCTAGTTCCTGGAACGGATTAGGGCCGATTTTCGGGGGTCCATTGTACTGTAATTTAAATAATTTTACTGTTGATATATACAACCTATATAATACTTTCAACTTGTCCCATTGTAATATTCCCATATCGTAATTTGAGGAAATTTACTGTTTGCTATATGTGTATATAAAAACAGATGTACAACTTTAACAAACTACGATCTATTTGTCTAGTACAGTGGTCCCTCGGTTTTCGTGCATCTCCAAACTCGAACATTTATGTAAGTGTATTTTCGTAAGTGCTGTTGCAAGTGTATTTTTGGGGGTCTGAAATAGACTAACCTAGGTGACATTATTTCTTAAGGAAGTAAATTCGTTCAGTAATGGCACTTGAGCAGCATTCTGGAACGAATTTTCGGCGAAAACCGAGGGACCACTGTATTAAGTAGTCTGTAAGCCATTAAATTTAGTCTGCCCATAATGCCAAGGCATGATAGTAGCTCTCTTTGCACTGCAATTCATTATTGTAATTCTTCTTCTTTCAACACGTCGGCCGTTTCCCACCGAGGCAGGGTGGCCCAAAAGGAAAAACGAAAGTTTCACCTTTTACATTTAGTAATATATACAGGAGAAGGGGTTACTAGCCTCTTGCTCCCGGCATTTTAGTCGACTCTTACGACACGAATGGCTTACAAAGGAAGAATTCTGTTTCACTTCCCCATGGGGATAAGAGAAAATAAGAACAAGAACTAGTAAGAAAATAGAAGAAAACCCAGAGGGGTGTGTATATATATGCTTGTACATGAATGTGTAATGTGACCTAAGTGTAAGTAGAAGTAACAAGACATACCTGAAATCTTGCATGTTTATGAGACAGAAAAAAGACACCAGCAATCCTACCATCATGTAAAACGAAAGCCTGTAAGGCTTTCGTTTTTCACTCACTTGGCAGGACGGTAGTACCTCCCTGGGCGGTTGCTGTCTACCAACCTACTACCTAGGATTATTGTAATTACACACTGTAGACTATCTATGTAAATATGAATCCCTACAACAAGTCAATCACATTGTAAACTTGCAAAGAAATAAATATTTGTATTTGTATGACTTGATGTGCTGTTGGAGTGTGAGGAAGATAACATTTATGAAGGAATTCTGGGAAACTGGTTAGCTAGATGCAAGTCCTGGAGGAGGGAAGTAGAGTGCATGCACTCTGAAGGCGAGGTGGGGATGTTTCAGTTTTGAACTTTAATACTGGTGCCCCTCTGGCAAGACAGTGAGGGCGTGATCGTTTATTTTTTTTTATTTTTTGGGTCAACCTACCTCAGTGGAAGATGGCTGATGTATTAAAAAATGTCAACATCATAATGCATTTGATGGTTGTGTTGAAGGAAGTTACAGTTACCGTGTAACATGGGTCAGTATATACACACTATCTTAACAATTCATTACTATTATCAACAGTTTCACTATCTTAAATATTAACTATCAACATCAATTTGCTGCCTCAATAATGTCATGTTCCCAATATAACCAACAAGTCTCTAAGTGTATTAGTCACATTACAAACTACACACACATCTGCTAGTGGAAGCTACGGTATATTCTGAGGATAATGTCAACAATACCCAAGTAATGCTAAGAAACTGCTACTCACATCTTAAAGACTGAAGTAAGGGCACAGCTAATGACAAGTGAGTTATAGAAAGAGGACGAGTGTTTCATGGCTGCCACTGTCAACAACAGAGAGCTGTCAACATTGTACAACCACTTGTACAATGCTAGAACACTGTGTTTCAGGTAATTCTACTCAGGACTCCCTAATTCAATGTGTGTCATTGGTACTCCTCTCACTTCATTTCCAGTTGACTCAACAAAATCGTGATAGCACAATTGCAAACAAAATTCATTTTCAGTTGTGCAACACCCAGGTAGCAACTTGGCTGCCTCACCTGCACCTTCCCTGTCACTTGCCCAAACCTTGCTCTTAGCACCTGAGTCTTGCTGCCTCACCTGCACCTTCACTGTCACCTGCCCAAACCTTGCTCTTAGCACCTGAGTCTTGCTGCCTCACCTGCACCTTCCCTGTCACTTGCCCAAACCTTGCTCTTAGCACCTGAGTCTTGCTGCCTCACCTGCACCTTCCCTGTCACCTGCCCAAACCTTGCTCTTAGCACCTGAGTCTTGCTGCCTCACCTGCACCTTCCCTGTCACCTGCCCAAACCTTGCTCTTAGCACCTGAGTCTTATATGGTAGGAGCAACTTGATCTCTGTGCAGCCTAATAAAGCTATCATTAAGAGAATGTTGTTTCAGTAAACACTCGCTCTCGCTCTTAAACTTAAGCTTGTCTGAAGTGCTCTACATAACCATGGGTTTTCTGTATACATAACTATCACCCATTTTTGTACTAACAATGTATCATGAGGAACTAAATTGTTGAAATTTGAATTTGAAAATAATCTGATTGGTATAACTGATATTCTAGTTCTCTTGTTGCTAAATGACCCACATGGGTTTAGCACTTAATTTATTTATCTATTTATCTTGGGCATTAAAGTAAAGCAAAGCAAGAGCATGAACCAATAAATAAATTTTATTGGGAATAAAAGAAATAAAAAGTGAAAAGTTTTCACATAATTTTATAGAAAATAACTATAGTTTTACATATAGAAAACAACGAGAAATAAATACAGAGCACTAATGAAATGAATAAATGAACCTTTAACATCACTTTTACCTTTATTGAAGACTCTTGTTGGCATATGGAAGACAGCGAGGAGGGGAGAGGGAAGAGAGGTTATTGTTTGAAAGAGGAATCCCCCTCCATAAAGACTTCAGGTATCAAAGCCCTCTCTGGGGTTACTTCCCTTCTTTGTCTTTTACTGGCACTAGGACCAGCTTGAAAGTCACTGGACCCCTGTCGCACAAAAAATCTGTCCAGAGAGGTCTGTTTCTGGTGTTGTCCGTGGCCACTTCCCGCGGGCAGGCGGACGCGTCTGGTACAGACGATTTCTGAGTGGATGTACGAAAACGGGAAAATTTCGCCGAAAAGTGGTCGAAAACTGAATTGTATGATAACCGGACCGGATGAAAACCGGGGTTCCACTGTACAGAAAAACAATAACAAATCAGACAAAATTTAACATAATGTGAGAATTTCACACTAAGGGGAAACAATAGAAAATTGTAAGAGAACAAATAACTGAATTTACTGTCATGAAACCAATTACAGCTATGCCTAATATTTTTTTTCTTTTAAAATGTAGTGTGTTGAGTACCTGAGTCTGATGTGGGTGTCCATCCTAACCAATGCTCGGATAACATCCAACTTGATTATTTCAAAATCCTTCAACTCTGCTTCCTCTTGGTCCAGTTCCTGCCGTGCCTGGAAATGATTAATAATGCTCTTGGTTATCCAATACATTCATATTTTGTTGTATAAATGTATAATTCACTGTATTCATCTACTGCATTGAATAAATATGCATTGTATTTTGTATTCATCTCCCTTCATCAATATTTAATAGCGTCTCAAATTATTCCGTCCCTCATCTTTCAGCTCACAAACCATGAAACAGGTGGGTGAACCCATGGCAGTTTTAGAACTCACTTGCCATGGGTTCAAATCCTACCCGTTCTGTGGTTTTCTTGTAATCTTGTTATTACAAATTTGCGAGTTATGATGGCAGTTTCAGCTCAATTTTAAAAACGTGTTTCTAACTAAGTTTGGAACTCTGAATTCAAATCTGAAATCAGCTTTGCTCAAACACGTCCAATTATTGCTAAATAGAACCTCATTGTGAAAAGTTTCTCTAAGACATAGCCATCAAGAAATAGAGATATGAGGGGAAACCTAATGATTGGTTTGATGGCTAATTATTGCTGGACACTGGTGCAGGAGACCAGTACAGTGGACCCCCGAGTATCGTAATTAATCCGTTCCAGGAGCTATTACTTAACACGAAGTTTACGAAATTCGAACCATTATTTCCCATAAGAAATAATGTAAATACAATTAATCCGTTCCACAAAAAAATATTCATACAAAATAATTAAAAACAATATATATGTATATACATTTACTTACCTTTATTGAAGAGTTGCAGGCATCTGGAAGGTAGGGTTGATGACAGGGGCAGGATGTTAGTGGTTGGAAGGGAAATCCCCCTCCAAAAGGACTTCAGGTAACAAGTCCCTCTCTGGGGTTACTTCCCTTCTTGGTCTTTTAATGCCACTAGGACCAGCTTGAGAGTCATTAGACCCCTGCCTGGTAAAGTAACTGTCCACAGTCCTCTGTTTCTGGCGACTCTTCAACACTTTCCTGAAGTGCAACATGGCTCTGTCAGTGAAGTGGTTGCACAGAAGGCTCATTTCAGCTTGCTCAGGGCGGTGTCTTTCAATAAATGTCTGCAACTCATTCCACTTTGTACACATCTCCATAAGCACTGAAGAAGGCACCTCCTTCTCTCTCTCCCTCCTCCTGTGAAGCAATAACCTCAGCTGTGGTCTGTTGCTGTTCCAGATGAAGGTCTTGCAGCTCTTCAGTTATTAGCTCTACCCTGTGCTCCTCCACCAACTCTTCCACATCCTCACCACTCACCTCCAACCCCAGGCTGTTCCCCAATGCCACAATATCTTCCACAACAGGCACAGGGTCGTCAGGGTCAGGGTCAGCCTCAAATCCTTCAAAATCCCTCTTTTCAACACAATCCGGCCACAGTGGTCTCCAAGCAGAGTTCAAAGTCCTGGAAGTCACTTCCTCCCAAGCCTTACCTATAAGGCCTATGCAATGCACGATATTGAAGTGATCTTTCCAGAACTCTCTTAGGGTCAATTCAGAGTCATTGGTCACATTAAAGCACTTCTGAAACACTGCTTTGGTGTACAGTTTCTTGAAGTTTGCAATGACCTGCTGGTCCATGGGCTGGATGAGAGGAGTGGTGTTAGGAGGCAAGAACTTCACTCTGATGAAATTGAACTTGTCAGACAACAACTCTTCCAAGTTGTGAGGATGAGCAGGAGCATTGTCCAGTACCAGGAGGCACTTGAGTCCCAATTTCTTTTCCAGGAGGTATTTCTTCACACTAGGGCTAAACACTCCAGTCACCCATTCCTTGAAAATCTCCGTAGTGACCCATGCCTTGGTGTTAGCCTTCCAATGCACACACAAATTATTCTTGTCAACACTGTGTTTCTTGAAGGATCTGGGATTTTCATAGTGATACACCAGTAAAGGCTTCACTTAAAAATCACCACTGGCACTGGCACACATCATAAGAGTTAGCCTGTCTTTCATAGGCTTGTGTCCTGGCTGTGCCTTTTCCTCCTGAGTAATGAAGGTCCTGTTGGGCATTTTCTTCCAAAACAGGCCTGTTTCATCACAGTTAAACACTTGTTGGGGGAGGAATTCTTCAGCCTCTATGAACCCCTTAAATTCACTCACAAACTTTTCAGCTGCACGTTTGTCTGAGCTGGCTGCCTCACCATGTCTCACAACACTGTGTATGCCACTACGTTTCTTAAACCTGTCAAACCAGCCTTTGCTGGCTTTAAAATCACTCGCCTCACCACTGGTTGCAGGCAATGTCTTGACAAGATCTGCGTGCAACTTCCTTGCCTTTTCACAAATTATTGCCATGGAAATACTATCACCTGCTCTCTGTTTTTCATTGGTCCACACCAACAACAACTTCTCAACCTCATCCACTGTTTTCGATCTATTTTTCGTTAACATATCAACCCCTTTTGCAACATTAGCTTCCTTGATCTCATTTCTCTTTGCCAGGATAGAGCTGATAGTAGATGGGGTTTTCTTGTACATCCTGGCAAGATCACTCAGACGTACGCCACTCTCATATTTTTCTATAATCTCTTTCTTCAGTTCGACGGTGTTCCTCACTTTCTTTACCACAGGGGTGCCACTAGGAAGCTTCTTTGGACACATGGTGACTTATTTCACAGTGACAATCACTAAACCACCAAAAAAGACACCAAATGTATTGTGAATGTTTGAAAGAGCGCGCTGGGTAATGTTCTCTCAATGGTAAACAACGCTTCACTGGCAGGCGTCCTGCGCAGGCGCGGGGCAGGGGGACAGGTCTAATACGTTACGAAACACGAGCCAGTTTACGATTCACGAAGTCAAAAAAAGCTTACGAAACACGATTTTTACGAAATAAGAACCTTACGATACTCGGGGGTCCACTGTACTACTAAACACAAACAAGAGTCTGAAAACTTCAATGGTAATATTTGTATTATAATAATAATAATAATAATAATACTAATAATACTAATAATACTAATAATAATAATAATAATAATATCTTTATTTCTACAAGTACAGTGGAACCCCGGCTTACGATGTTATCATCTTACGTTATTTTCGGTAACCGATATTTATAACGTAAGAAATTTGTTTGTGGCTTACGATGTTTGCTTCGTTTACCGACATTCGTACCGGACCTGTCCGCTTGGCGCCCAGCTGAGCGCGCACTCCAGGGAGCGTCAGTGCTATTGTTTACAAGCGAGAGCGACCACCCACCCACACCCACGCATTCATACCAGTATATTGTCATTATTCCACTGCTGTTTTTAGTGCTTGCAACTGCTAAATAAGCTACCATGGGTCCAAGGAAAGATCCTAGTGCTAAGCCTGTGGCAAAGAGGAACAGAAATATATGTACGATAGAAGTGAAGAAGGAGATAATAGAAAAATATGAAAGTGGAGTGCGTATCAGTGAGCTAGCCAGGCTGTATGGTAAACCCTATTCTACCATCGCTACCATTGTGGATAAGAAATATTCAAGTAAAATCAAGGAAGCTGTTGTTGCAAAAGGTGCATCTGTGATCACAAAACAGAGATTAAGGACATTTGTGGAATGTGGAGCAAGGTGCAAGCATTTATGGATGAATATCACCCTAACCATGCTGTTGCAGGCCGTGCTGGCAACCTGTACAATGACACAGTGGTGTGTCATTTCAGGGATGTGTTAAAGAATCGCCAGACACAGAGCTCCCTGGACAAATTTGTTGTTAGAAAGAGGTCTAGTGACTCTCAAGCTGGTCCTAGTGGCATTCAAAGAAAAAGGGAAGTAACCCCAGAAAAGAACTTACCACCTGCAGTGTTAATGGAAGGGGATTCCCCTTCCAAACACTAGCATACTACTCCACCTTCTCCCCTCCTCCCGTCCTCCACACATCAACAACTCTTCAATAAATGTAAGTGACATGTTATTGTACAATATTTGCATGTATTTATGTATTCTTTATTCAATTCTGTATTATTTAATGTCCAAAAGTTCTAAAAAATATTTTATTTAACTACTTTTGGAAGTCTTGGACGGATTAAATTTATTTCCATTATTTCTTATGGGGAAAATTGATTCGTTTTACAATTGTTTCGCTTTAAAATATGCCCTCTCTGACGGATTAATATCGTAAGTCGGGGTACCACTGTACATGTAGTACATGAGTAGTACATGAGTAGTAGGTTGGTAGACAGCAACCACCCAGGGAGGCACTACCATCCTGCCAGGTGACTGAAACAGAAACCTGAAACTGTTTTACATGATGGTAGGATTGCTGGTGTCTTTTTTCTGTCTCATAAACATGCAAGATTTCAGGTACGTCTTGCTACTTCTACTTACACTTAGGTCACACTACGCAAACATGTACACGTTTATATATACACACTCATCTGAGTTTTCTTTGATTTTATCTTAATAGTTCTTGTTCTTATTGCTTTTCCCTTTCATATCCATGGGGAAGTGGAATAAGAATCTTTCCTCCGTAAGCCATGCGTGTTGTAAAAGTCAACTAAAATGCCGGGAACAAGGGGCTAGTAACCCCTTTTCCTGTATAGCTTACTAAAAAGAAGAAGAAAACCGTCAAAGTGGGATGTTTGAATGTGTGTGGATGTTGTGCGAATGATAAGAAAGAGATGATTGTAGATGTTATGAATGAAAAGAAGCTGGATGTCCTGGCTTTAAGTGAGACAAAGCTGAAGGGGGTAGGAGAGTTTCAGTGGGGAGAAATAAATGGGATTAGATCAGGGGTTTCAAATAGAGTTAGAGCTAAAGAAGGAGTGGCAATAAAGTTGAATAATCAGTTATGGCAGGTAAAGAAGGAATATAAATGTATAAATTCAAGGATTATGTGGAGTAAAATAAAGGTTGGATGTGAAAAGTGGGTTATAGTAAGTGTTTATGCACCTGGAGAAGAGAGAAGTGTAGAGGAGAGAGAGAGATTTTGGGAAATGTTGAGTGAATGTGTGGGGAGTTTTGAACCAAGTGAGAAGTAATTGTGGTTGGGGATCTTAATGCTAAAGTGGGTAAAAATGTTGTGGATGGAGTAGTAGGTAAATTTGGGGTGCCAGGGGTAAATGTAAATGGGGAACCATTAATTGAGCTATGTGTAGAAAGAGGTTTGGTAATAAGTAATACATATTTTATGAAAAAGAGGATAAATAAATATACAAGGTATGATATAGCACGTAAGGAAAGTAGTTTGTTGGATTATGTATTGGTGGATAAAAGGTTGATGAGTAGGCTTCAGGATGTACATGTTTATAGAGGGCAACGGATATATCAGATCATTATTTGGTTGTAGCTACAGTTAGAGTAAAAGGTAGATGGGACAAAAGAAAATATCAACAGCAAGTAAGAGAGGTAAAAGTGTATAAACTAAGGGAGGAGGAAGTTAGGGTGAGATATAAGCAACTATTAGCAGAAAGGTGGGCTAGTGCAAGTAGGAGTAGTGGGGGGGTTGAAGAGAGTTGGGATAGTTTTAAAAATGCAGTATTAGAATGTGGGGCAGAAGTTTGTGGCTATAGGAGGGTGGGTGTAGGAGGAAAGAGGAGTGAGTGGTGGAATGAAGAAGTAAAGGGTGTGAAAAAAGAGAAAAAGGTAGCTTATGAGAGGTTTTTACAAAACAGAAGTGTTAATAGAAGACCAGAGTATATGGAGAGTAAAAGAAAGGTGAAGAGAGTGGTGAGAGAGTGCAAAAGAAGAGCGGATGAAAGAATGGGAGAGGCTCTGTTAAGAAATTTTGCTGAAAACAAGAAAAAATTTTGGAGTGAGATAAACAAGGTAAGAAAGCCTAGGGAACGAATGGATTTGTCAGTTAAAAACAGAGTAGGGGAGTTAGTAGATGGGGAGCTGGAGGTATTGGGTAGATGGCGGGAATATTTTGAGGAACTTTTAAATGTCGATGAAAAAAGGGAGGCGGTAATTTCATGTACTGGCCAGGGAGGTACAACATCGTTTAGGAGTGAAGCAGAGCAGGATGTGAGTGTGGGGGAGGTGCGTGAGGCATTACGTAGAATGAAAGGGGGTAAAGCAGCTGGAATTGACGGAATCATGACAGAAATGTTAAAAGCAGGGGGGGATGTAGTGCTGGAGTGGTTGGTATTTTTGTTTAATAAATGTATGAAAGAGGGAAGGTACCTAGGGATTGGCAGAGAGCATGTATAGTTCCTTTATATAAAGGGAAGGGGGATAAAAGAGTGTAAAAATTATAGGGGAATAAGTTTACTGAGTATACCAGGTAAAGTGTATGGCAGGGTTATTATTGAAAGAATTAGAGGTAAGACAGAGAGTAGGATTGCAGATGAGCAAGGAGGCTTTAGAGTGGGTAGGGGATGTGTAGATCAAGTGTTTACAGTGAAGCATATATGTGAACAGTATTTAGATAAAGGTAGAGAAGTTTTTATTGCATTTATGGATTTAGAAAAGGCATATGACAGAGTGGATAGGGGAGCAATGTGGCAAATGTTGCAAGTGTATGGAATAGGTAGTAAGTTACTGAAGGCTGTAAAGAGTTTTTATGAGGATAGTGAGGCTCAGGTTAGGGTGTGTAGAAGAGGGAGATTACTTCCCGGTAAAAGTAGGTCTTAGACAGGGATGTGTAATGTCACCATGGTTGTTTAATATATTTATAGATGGGGTTGTAAAAGAAGTAAATGCTAGGGTGTTGGGGAGAGGGGTGGGATTAAATTATTGAGAATTAAATGCAAAATGGGAGTTGACACAGTTACTTTTTGCTGATGATACTGTGCTTATGGGAGATTCTAAAGAAAAGTTGCAAAGGTTAGTGGACGAGTTTGGGAGAGTGTGTAAAGGTAGAAAGTTAAAAGTGAACATAGATAAGAGTAAGGTGATGAGGGTATCAAACGATTTAAATAAAGAAAAAATGGATATCACATTGGAGAGAGGGATTATGGAAGAAGTAAATGTTTTCAGATATTTGGGAGTTGACGTGTCAGCGGATGGGTTTATGAAGGATGAGGTTAACCATAGAATTGATGAAGGAAAAAAAGGGGAGTGGTGCATTGAGGTATCTGTGGAGACAAAAACGTTATCCATGGAGGCAAAGAAGGGAATGTACGAAAGTATAGTGGTACCAACACTCTTATATGGGTGTGAAGCATGGGTTGCAAATGCTGCAGCGAGGAGGAGGCTGGAAGCAGTGGAGATGTCCTGTCTAAGGGCAATGTGTGGTGTAAATATTATGCAGAAAATTCGGAATGTGGAAATTAGGAGGTGTGGAGTTACTAAAAGTATTTGTCAGAGGGCTGAAGAAGGGTTGTTGAGGTGGTTTGGTCATTTAGAGAGAATGGATCAAAGTAGAATGACTTGGAGAGCGTATAAATCTGTAGGGAAAGGAAGGCGGGGTAGGGGTCGTCCTAGAAAAGGTTGGAGGGAAGGGGTAAAGGAGGTTTTGTGGGCGAGGGCTTGGACTTCCAGCAAGCATGTGTGAGCGTGTTAGATAGGAGTGAATGGAGACGAATGGTTTTGGGACATGACGATCTGTTGGAGTGTGAGCAGGGTAACATTATGTGAAGGGATTCAGGAAACCAGTTAAATGATTTAGTTGGACTTGAGTCCTGGAAATGGGAAGTACAATGCCTGCACTTTAAAGGAGGGTCTGAGATAGTGACAGCTGGGAGGGACTTTTCTCAGCTGTCGTATCTGAGCTTCTCTGCAAAGACAGTGATTATGTATGAGTGTGGTGAAAGTGTTGAATGATGATGAAAGTATTTTCTTTTTGGGGATTTTCTTTCTTTTTGGGTCACCCTGCCTCGGTGGGAGACGGCCGACTTGTTGGAAAAAAAAAAAAAAAAACATGTACAAGTTATACAGGCCTAGCTGACATCAATGACATACAATGGTACCCCGAGTTTCGGCCATAATTCGTTCCAGAAAGCTGTTTGAGTGCTGTTACCGAACGAATTTGTTCCCATAAGGAATAATGTAAATTAGATTAGTCCATTTCAGACCCCCAAAAATACACTTACAATAATACAATTACATAATTGTTCGAGTTGGGAGCTGTACGAAACTCGGGGTACCACTGTACTACTACATAGAAAGCCGCTTGTTATGCTGAGCATTTCAGGCAAATTAGGTCAGTTTTGTCCCAGGATGCGACCCACACCAGTCGACTAACACCCAGGCACCCATTTTTATACTGATGGGTGAACATGGACAGCAGGTGTCTTATGGAAACACGTCCTAACGTTTTCTGGCCGTGTGTGCGAGGGGCTTGGACTTCCAGCAAACATGTGTGAGCGTATTTGATAGTAGTGAATTTAGACAAACGGTTTTTAATACTTGACGTGCTGTTGGAGCGTGAGCAAAGTAACATTTATGAAGGGATTCAGGGAAACCGGCAGGCCGGACTTGAGTCCTGGAGATGGAAAGTACAGTGTCTGCACTCTGAAGGAGGGGTGTTAATGTTGCAGTTTTATAACTGTAGTGTAAAGCATCCCTCTGGCAAGACAGTGATGGAGTGAATGATGAATAAAGTTTTTCTTTTTTGGGCCACCCTCCCTTGGTGGGAATCGGCCGATGTGTTAATAAAAAAAAAAAAAAAAAAAAAAAAACGGAGATTCAACTTTGGACCTCAGCGTGTGAGCCGAGTGCGCTAGCGATCAAGCAACAGGACTGTATGGAAATTTCTATTCCATGTATAGGTTCACCAGTACAGCACTGGGATGGGAACTGATCGACAGTCTGAACGTTTGTTGAAAAAGATAATTTTCAAAAGAGAAACATGTAAAACCAACACACAGTTGAACAAGGTTTATAAAATCAATAACGACAACATGAAGGGGTGAAGAAGCCATCAATTTTTTATGCAGGAGATCGATGGCTTATATTAAATAAATTTATTTGGGCACAGGTACATGTTGGTACAATTATCATACATAGTGTTAAATACCTAAGATAACCCAGAAAGTTAAACTAAGTGAATTATTTTCATTAGGCTCCTTGACTTATTTCCACTGTTGTGGGTACCTTGGTAAACAAAGATGCCACATCCAGGCTGTAGATTCTTGTTCCTGATGTTAATGTTATGGATGCAGCCGAAGAGATCACCAGAGTGTTTAAGATGTGCTCGACTTATTGTACCCATGATTTTAGGTAAGTGCTTCGTTGGATCCCTGATAGTTGGCGGGAGGCACTGACTATTCCAGCAAAGATGGTCTCAATGGAACTCCTGGCTTGTGAGTCTAGTAGGCTATACATTCTGGCAGGTCTGGTAATGGTGTGTAGAAATTTTTTACCTTCTGAGTTCTTTAGAATATGGAAAGTCTTGCATAGAAAAGTTTTGGATAGGTTGTCCACTTGGTTTGTTGTGTGAAACTTGTAGGTGTCTCAGTTGTTTACTAGATTTTATAACCCTCAATGAACTGCATGTTAGTTTTATATGTTTCTCCTTTGAAAATTATCTTTTTCAACAGACTTCTGGACTGTCCATGGGCTCCCCACTTAGTGATGTAATGTAAACCAATAAACAGAACATCTTGAAGCTGAGGTTTTCTTCTATCAGTCCCTCCTCAGTCACCTGACTCTGTTAGGTTGATGTCATACTCATCATAATCCTCTAGATGATTCACTGTTCCTACCCTCCGAAACAAGCTCAACAAGGTCGAGACCTGAATCCAATTTACTCTTTAAGAAGCAGCTAACAACACTCTTGCTTTCCTTGTTCTTCTATGCAAAGCTGACCAGGAGCCTTATTTTAAAGTCTATCACAAAGCAACCAACCAATACAATATTCTCCACTCTTACTCACACCACAATGCTAAAATTAAAAGTAGTGCAGATGCTGGCTTCTTCTTACAGTCCTCCATATCTGCAGAAATGAATTCCTTGAAGAATGCTCTTTCATGGAACAAATATTTTCTAAACCTCATCACTTCATCAGAGATTTCAGATGCAGTGAACATAGCATATTCAAGTCATCTACATGTGATACCACTGAAAGTAGATACATAGTCCTCCCTACCAACTCCATTGCCAAACATGTCCCCAACATTTTCTCCAACACCAAATTCCACTACAATCAAGGATATTATCACTAAAGGACATCAACCACAAGATAAACCCTTCACATGTGTATATACACATTCCCAAGCAATGATTACAACCAGAAAAAAGGGCAAAACTTCCAGAGACCTCCAAATGCACATTTCTGGATACCAATACAGTGGACCCCCGCCTAACGAGCAAAATTCATTCCAGAAGCCTGCTCAAGTGCCATTACCGAACGAATTTACTCCCTTAAGAAATAATGTCAAGTAGGTTAGTCCATTTCAGAAACCCAAAAATACACTTCCACAAGCACTTACAATATTATACTTACATAATTGTACGATTTCCGGGGTGCTCGTTAGGCGGGGGTCCACTGAACCTGGAGTTTACCTGAAGAGGGTTTCGGGAGTCAACGCCCCCTCGGATGAATCAGGGTCTGATCAACCAGGCTGTTACTGCTGCCAGCACACAAATTGATGAACGAACCACAGCCTGGTTGGTCAGGTACTGACTTTAGGTGCTTGTCCAGTGCCTTCTTGAAGACAGCCAGGGGTCTATTGGTAATCCTCCTTATGTATGCTTGGAAGCAGTTGAAGTCTTAGCAAATCAATATTGTAATTACACATTGTAAACTATGCATGGAAATAAACTCTTTATAACATGTTAGTGTTACGCCCCTACTACCTTACCTTGCTGGTTTACCCATTTTCTTTAATAGTACATTGCGTTCATTTCCTTTAATAGCTAAATTGGAAATGAACGTCCTTGTATTATTAATATTTGTTTGTATATTTATATTGTGGCCACATTTGTAAATACTGCTATATTATGTTACTTTAGGTTACAGGTCTGTGTATCGGAGAATTGTAATAGTCAAGAGTATAAACTTTGTACGGTTGTTTGACCTCCTCCCTTCTCCCCTTCTGTGTCAATGCGTGTATAAAGTCATGTGACCTACCTAACCTCCACGATCGCTACAGAGCTGTAGTCAGTTGCAGATACCACCCACTGGGTCAACACTCCTGCTCTGGGCTTACTAACTTACTGGCTGTTCGCCTTCTTAAATCCTGTATATTCTGTTAATTGCCTAATGCTAGATATTTCTCTGTAATCTTTTGTTTCTAAGACATTATCTACGCACTTGGAGTAGAACTAGCAATAGGGGTTCATATCTAAAGATACTGTATAAAGGAATAACCCTATATGTATGTGGAAAATTTTGGGTATTTTCCCGAAAGGTTATACTCGATATCCTTTCTAATGTGAATATTCTTAATGTGTGGCTGTTGGTTCGTATTTTTCTTGAGATGAGGAAAGAACCATCGCGACGGTGGCTTGGGTACGCGGTACTGGGTCATACGAGGACAGTCGCGCTCGTGGGATAAAGGTGAATGGAGGTGAACGATGGGTGGGCTCTGGATATAATGGAGATGGAAATCGGCGTTTACTACGACCAAATCGCAGTTAATGGTCTCTCTTCACAATAGTGAATGTTGTGAATATTCGCCGGGCATAATGTGGGACATTAAGTCCAAGAAACTATAATAATAGAGTGATAATGTGTTAAACAGTGAGCGACGCCGTCATGGCGGTGTTGATGGCGGAAATGTGCGTCGCTTCGATCAGCGTTCATCTTACACAATTATTAATGGATCAACTTCTAACGAGAGTAAATTAACGGAATATTAAACCGACGTGTGAATAGTGTGTAAAGTGTTGCGTATAAACTCTACTGAAAGGGTATAGTGAGAGGATATGAATCACTACCCCGACCAACCACGTTAAATAACGCCTGGTCTCGTGGGCGTAAGAGAGTTCAAGGGATCAATCTTCTCTCGACTCATCGGGACAACCACCAACATCATCGTCTTGCCGGAAGAATAATCTACCGAGCAGGACCACGCGATCCGTCGAAGAATAGCGACAAGAATGTTGTTTCTTCCCCACTGTAAGTACTCTTGTTGTCTTAGCAACCGTCTGGCCAGTAGGTATGTTGGGATAATGTGTGTTTACGGTGGGAATGATAATGACGGGATCTTCAAGTGAACAACAATGGCACGGATAAAGGGTGAGTGATATTAAGTTGTACTCTTTCCTCCTTCTCCCCAATCAGTCAGACATTAACCCATACAGTCCACAAAATTTAACAATACCGTAACCATTGGTGTTACTCATTCTTAATAAACTGGTCAAGGATAGATGTGGATTTAGAGTGAGAATATCGAAGGGTCCCTTAAATGTGACCAGGAGTGGGGCAAGTTTTCTCACACGCCTCAACGGGGTAACCGCGGTAAAATTATACTAGTCGGTCCACTCCCGGGAGATTATTTTGTTGTAAGTGGCGGTGAAGCCCAGACAGGTAATCTCTTAATTCCCACAATGTATGTCTTA